>JAAAKQ030352696.1:0-25990 GCA_010016005.3 Zanna intricata
CATTCATACACATCATCCTCATTCATCCTCTGAAGTAATACCTTACGGTAGTTCCGGAGGCTACACAGATAAAGAGAGGGGCTAAGCCTCCGTAATATTTTCTTTTGGATTCCTTTCTCTAAACTTGAACCTTTTAATTATAATTACTTTATTCACATACATACATATGAATCTCTTGTTGAAAGGTTTCAAATTTGGAAGTAATTAGAAACTTACCCAGTTAATGCTCATACACTCATCCAAGCATGAACATGCACACTAATCTACAAGATATCCCAAAATTTCCACGCCATAGGGATATATATAGTATGTTTACAATACCTGTCCAATAAAGTTTCCATATAAGTCAAAATGTATTTGAAAACTGTCTCCCATGTTCCGCAGAATGTTGATCACCAAGACAGGTGTTACAGATTGCCACACAGTTTTGATGTGCTCTCACAGATAGTTTTTATCGCTGATCTTGACTATGTAAACTTGGGATTTTACATAACCCCACACAACACTATATATTTGGTTTAAATCTGGGGATTGTTAAGCCCATTCCACCCATCCCTTATGACCAATTCACTGGGAGAAGTGTTCATCTAGCCAATTACAAACTTGTGTACCATAGTGCAGGGGGTGTGCCATCCTACATGAATCATTCTGCTTTGCCAGAACCCACAAAATCCAAAACAGGCATAATTCATTTCCTAATATTGCCAAGTAAGTTTCACTGTTAACTATTCTGTCAAAGAAGTAGGAGCCAATGATCTGATCTTTCCATAAAGCACACCAAACCATGATGCAATCAGCTCCTTACTGTCGGATTACTGTCAGACAAGTAACTTATGGCAGTTCACCTCACCATTTATATAAAAGTTGGCTTCATCAGAGAATATAACTTTAGACAAAAACTCTGGATCCTTCTTTAACTGGGTGAAAAACCAATTGCAGATTTTCATAGGCGATCAGGATCGTGTTCTGACATGTAGTGTAACACTTGTAACTTATACAGATAATACTTGTTTTTCTGCAAAATACTCTCCACTGTTAACCGAGAGACACCCACTTCCAAGCTTGTTCAGCAAATTAATTTTTTTTAGATTTGCAGATACCTTTGCCAAAACCCCTTTCGCTACCTCTTCTGAAGTGCTTGGACGTCCAGATCTTTTAGCATTGGGAAAACTACCTGTAGCCTTGAACTTTGCTAGCAGTCTGCCGACCATTATGTGCAACACTGGCTCTCGATAAGCATGCCTCACATTAAATTCATCTGCAACTTGTTTATCAGAGAATTCTTCTTTTCCACAAAGTAGGATAATCTCTACCCACTCTTCAGTGGTCAATATCTTTCAGTCCTGCAACTAGAAAACAGAGAAAAATTAGTATAATCCCTATGGTGCGGGACTTTTGGGACATTTTGCATTAAAAGTAAAATTATGGTAGATCCAGCAAAAAAATTGTTGGAAATGAAAGTACTAATTATGCATTATACTCTTAGTTTTTTTGAAACTGATTGTATTTCTTTAATTACCAATGAAGTTATCCTAATTTATTTCAAATTAACAACTGCTTTATGTTTTCAAAATGTTTATTTATTTATAAATGCGTATGAGTATTATTAGTTGCCAAGTCAAGTAGCAAACCCCCACTGTAGGGTGAACCAAATTATTTATAATCTCATAACATTAGCATTTTTTCTGTAATGATAGCCTTCTAAGATTAGATGTTAAATAATAATTTTTGTAAATAGATTTTAATTGTAATCATGTCTTAGAATTTATTGAAATAGAATAGTAAAATTTTCCAAAACATTTTTTTAAAATATCACAAAGTATAATAAGTACAAATCTTTTCTTATGAAATAAATATACTATGTATACTGTAGTAGTATTACAACATGTAAAAATAAAAAACTGTTTTATCATAAGGAAATTGTATTTTAATTGAAAAGATTAATAAACACTTACTAGATTTTACCTATAATAAGTGTCTAAGCACTGATCTGCTTACAAATGTCTGTAAACAAAATTACCTTGCCTAAAAGATTCATCATCACCTTTCCTGGCAGTGAACATACATCATGCTTGCTGTATCTTGGGAGATTAGTGTACTTTGAACAAGGTGGAACAATTATTTTTCCTTATCTACTATTTTTTAATAGAAGTTTAATATGATGTCTGCATTTGTTTATTTTCTTAAATATATTTATTCACATATCTGCATTTCTTTAAGTTATATATATAAAACTAACCTTATAGCCTAACCTATAAATATATGTTATATTTTAATACAGGCAGATGCCTCTTCCCCCTATTACTTTTTATTAAATTCAAACTTAATTTTAATTTCTGCCCCATTGTGATTTAGAAAAAATTCTCCAGCAGTTATATTCTCCCACAATTTTGTAGATACCAACTTGAAACAGTCAGCCATACTGCTTTCCAGATTTTTCTTTCAACACAGCTACAGAGATGAAACACCAGACTTCATTGAAGAAATGATGTACCTTTTCTAAAAGCATAAAAAAAGTTATGACAATTGTGCATTCCATACTTTTGGTCTGTAAATTCTGTTACACACACTACAGTTTAAAACTTTTTAAATTTTAATTATAAGAACAATGATAAACCAATATATAATCATTTATGTAAACAATATGTAATCATTTTTTGAGATGTATTTCCAAATAATGATCCATTACTGATAATGCATCATTATAATGCACTGCACTGATAATGATGCATTATAATAATGTATGTATTACTTTTTCTGCTAATTGTTTTAATATTAGAGATAGTTTATAAAATGCTTTCATTTTTAATGTAAGTGGTCTAGTCAGCAAAACATGTTGACCAGCATGGATGTGGTGGTGGTGGTAAATATTGGAAAACCAAATGTAAAAGGAAGAACCCTATCAATACAAAACATTAATGAATTTTTGTTACTTATTTTGAGAGAAAAAAATTACAG
This sequence comes from Zanna intricata, assembly GCA_010016005.3. NCBI lineage: Eukaryota > Metazoa > Arthropoda > Insecta > Hemiptera > Fulgoridae > Zanna > Zanna intricata. Next base: position 2,959 of record JAAAKQ030352696.1, read on the forward strand.
ATATGACATCTAAATTAGACTATTAGATCTAAAGAGAAACTTACTTCAAAGTCTTAATTTACCCAAGGAATTGGATTTTGATACTGAAAAGGAGTGTTCAAGAAGAGCATCAAAATTGAATTATTTGATAATTTGCATTGCAAATTGGATCATGAATTTAAAAAATATAGATTAATCATATCATGTGATAGTGCTTTAAATCTTCTACAGCATGTAGAAGATTGTCTTAATTGTAGAAGGTTTTGAGGAAGACAGTAAAGACATGAAATTGTACCATACACTGAAATTACTGTTGTTTACTGTAGAGACAACAACAAACAAAAGACCAAGCAAAGGTTTTTTCCCATATTGTGTTGCCCAAACAATATAGTTGACTGAAATTTGCCTTACATACTGATATTAACAACCAACTGTTAAGAGCACCCAAGTCCTAAATGATCTAAAAGATGTGATGGTCAAGAAAGCCTAGGGGTGAAAAAATAGTTGCTTACTTCATTTCAATGATTACATCCGAGCAGAAACAATTTGAATTAATGACCACTCACTTAATGCAAGTTGCATTAGATGCAATCTCTGTAGCATGTGAGTGGTAGCATCTCAACTTATAATCCAGGTTTGAATCCCAGTCAGGCTTGGCATTTTCACATGCTACAAAATTGCCACTTTATCTCTTCCTCTGAAACAATCCTGTGGTCCGGTAAAAAAGTTGCATTAGAGAAGCTTTTCAGTCAAATTCTGTATCATGGGTATTTCTGCAATCATTTTAGTTCAAATGAATTTAAAATTGTAACATCATCTGTGAAACCAAGCTCATCTAGAAAGTAAATATTTTTCATGATTAAAATGAATTTAAGGTACATGTGTATTTAATTATTGAATTATTTTTTTTTTAAATACTGTAGAAGAAACACTAATTAAACTATAACTATATAATTAATAGCCTTTAATGAAGAAACTTATGATGACTTAGAGTAAAGAATTTATCAGAAAAGTTGAGTGTAAGAAGAAGCAGTGCTTTATGCAGCTGGCTACAATATTACAAAGTAGCAGAAAAAAATTCTCCTCCAAGAAAAATTATGAAAGACAGACAAATCAAAACAACTGGGTTAAAACTTTTATCATCCAGAAGTTTAAATTGAGTTGTCAGAGGAATGGAAATAAATTATAATACAATTTTGAATTTAATTCTCAATAATGGTTATATCTCAGATTAAAAATATAATTGCATACCCCATTTGAGTGGTATGTTATGTAACAGTTCGATACAGTTTTTTTTTTTTTTTTTATAACTGAATGATGTAATACGTATTTTTTTGGGAAAAATTATGATTCTGGAGATGAAGTGGTTAAAGTTCATGTATTTAAAAAATGAAAATCAATCATCAGTTATTGCTTTTTCATCTTCATTTTTCTTTTATCAAATCTCTTGAAATGGTTTGAATCAGTCTGAATTGTATAACAACAGTTTCAGAATCTACCTTGTCCTAAAATAACTTTTCTTTAAGTCATTGACGTTTCAATCAATAGAATACCTATTATTAGTTTAAACTAAATGTTCAATCTACTCTACAGTGAATTTAAAATGATTTTACTAGTAGCTGAATATCTCCACCTTTTAAATTCTACTTAGATATTATATTATGTAGTTATTACCCAATTTTATATATGAGGTAGTGGAAATTCTGTTTCGATAACCTACCTTCTATGAGTTTCCTCTGACATTTCTCAAAATTTACTTTATAAAGGTAAATCAGTGAAGCGGGAAACTTTAAAACTCCTTTACTTAAATAAGTTTTTATTTTAAAATGAATGTTTCTTCTGTAAATAAGATATACCATTCTGTTTTTTTAAAATAATTCTTGACATGCACCATTACAATCTATCTACTCTTGTAATCTTAATCAATCATTTTCCATTACTCACCATGACATGACCGGTTTAATATATGCAACTTATGAAAGTTTTAATTTCAATTCCGCTAATGTTAGCAGTTGCTCACTTAAAGTAGTAATAGACAAAAGCATAGTCTTGCTAATATCCTGTGATTTGAGGAAATTGAACCAGTTATTGCCTCCAAAAATGGTGTGGTCATGCTGGTGTAACATGCTGTAGTGACGATTGTAGCATTTCCTTGATCATGTTGAAAAATGAATGGTCTAATAATGCCAGATGATGAAAGTGTACACTACCATTTAACCTTTGAACTATGCAGCAACACCCGCTCTAGGGACGGGCAACTCAGAAATTTGTCGAGGGTGCCAAAATTTAGGGGCGCCATTTTGCTAGAAAGTGTGAGAAAAATATTGGTGTGAAAAATACCCAATTAATAGAAAATTTTTACATATCGATTTTTTTCATTCACTAAAAATTTATAGTGCATAGGATATTTATATTGTTTATGTCTAAAAGCTAAAAATATTTACACTATTATTGAAAAATTAATGCAGAATTTGTTAAGGATGCTGCTGGAATTTGTTTAAATATGCATATATCTGAACAGAATAGCATTAGCACACGAGCAGAGCGCTGCTTCAGCTTGTGTTTGAACATGCATAGACTTGCTTATTACCTCTAATTATAAAAAAGCAGTTTCATTACCCAATAGCATTATTCTTGTTATTACGGTCAGTAGTGATAACAAGCAAAAGTTCATAAAATTTACTTGAGTGCAATTTCTTAATTTTTAAAGTAATTCTTTTTGTTTAATTTAATAGACACTAGTTTATCATAAATTGATTAGTAAATCGAAACAGTAAAAGCGTTTTTAAATAAAATAAATATTTAATTTATCCAAAAAGGCTGTTTATTGAATCAATAAAGTATTGTATAAAATTTGAATGTATTCTATAAATACAATTATTAATATTTATATTTTTGTTTTATGAAAATCAATAATAAGAAATTTAATTTAAAAAAATCAAATAATAAAACATTGAACATCAATAGACAGACATCAGACATGACATGTTCATCTTGAACATCATATATTTTTTTGAATCAATTTTAAGACATTTATTAAATTCATTGTGCAAAACACACTCTATAATCACATATTTGAATAAATTAACTGAGTAAAATCTCAGAATCAAGAATAATAAAATTGTTTTTAATGACTATTTATGATTTGCTGAAATATTTGTTATTATAAAATTCATATATAATAACACTAGATTTTCTTTATGTTCACAAAATATGAAAAATATTTTGTGTAGCGCATAAATATTTTTTATGTCTGTTGACAGAATATAATTTTGAATTATGTTAATTACAGAGTTTTAGCTTAGTTAGAACAAGCATAAATATTCTTTCTTTTTTTTTTTTAATAGTTTCCATTGTTTAATTTGAGTTATGTGCATGCCTCTTCCAGAATGTCTGATGATCAAAGAAAACTGTCTGGTTACCAGTACAAAAAAAAAAGCTGGAAAAGGAAGCTGAAAGGCAAAAAAAGCTGGCACATTAGAAAATCTTATCCAGAGTTGTACCAAAACAAATGACCTGAGAATCCAATATCAAATCTGGTTATAAAAGAAAATACAGAATCCTCAGAGGATGACAAACAAACAGACAAAGTTTCTAAATCAATTGGAATTTACGATACTCTGTATCATCACCAGATGAAAGCACTGAAAAAATATACACCAATGTGACACCTACAGAAAGCATTCTACAAAATTGAGTGCAGATCCAGCATTGTGGCCAAGAATTTTAGGAGATGCCAAAAGAAGTTTTTTAGTAAAACAAAGTCCACCTAAACCATTGCATAATTAAAAATTTCCTTCCAATAACACTGGTCGACATTTTAGCACAAATTATTATACATAAATTTTAAGCAATGGAGAGCAAGTTTTACGAGACTGGCTAGTGTGCTCTCTTTTCCCCCCACTGTGTTTACTGCTTCTGTTGCAAAATTTTAGGCTGTATAATTAGTTCTTGTTCAAAGGAGAGTTTTGAAAGTTGGAAGCACCTTGGGGAAACTTTAAAAGGGCATGAAATTTCCAAAAAATCATAGCTAGAAATGAACCAAAGGTTAAATTATTGAAAAACTATAGATGTGGCTACTCAAAAATTATTAATGCCAAAACAAATCATTGGAATGAGATGCTACTAAGAATCCTAGTAATTACTAAAATGCTTGGTAAAAGTGATCTGGCTTTTCAGGTACAAGCAACAAGTTGTTTGAATATATTAATAACAGTATTATCTTGAAAATAATTGAGTTGCCATCTGAATTTGATCCCATTTTGGAAGAGCATGTCCGTAGAGTCCTCAAAAAAAAAAAAAAGAAGATCTCTTTGGAGGAATATATAAAACAAGATAATAGATCCGCTGTATCAAAGTTTAAAATCTCATATTATTGATAAAATAGAAAAAAGATCTACAGGAAAACAAATGTCTGGTATTATAATTGGAGAACTTAACGACTTGGGTTTAAATTTGCAGGATATCAGAGGGTAGGTATATGATAACGGATCCAATATTAAGGGCGATAAAATAGGAATGCAATATAGAATTAAGCAGTATAATTTGTGAAAGTAGTCTAATTCAATGTTCCGTGTACTAGCCATTCTTTCAGTCTTGTTGGTAGTGATATGGCAAAAGCATCCTTGAGAGCCGCTAATTTCTTCAATGTGATCCAAAAAAACTTCTTTTTTTTTTTGGCATCTACTCTTCAATGGGCAATACTTTTTAAATTTATTCAAGGTTTAACTTTGAAACCATTGAGTGACACTAAATGGGAAAGTAAGATGCAGGTCTTAAGACATGAGACTCCATTTGGGGATGTTTACAACGCCTTGCTAAGCATTTATAAAATCCAAGAAACTGATAATTTAATAAGAGTCGAGGCTTTTGGGTTTATTAAATTGTATTAAATAATCTAAATTTTTCTGTTCTTATTAATTTGGCATAAAATACTAAATTCCATAATCCAATAAGCAAGTTGATGCAAACAAAATATTTTGATCTAGCCTCTGCACTTGATCTTTACAAAACTGCAAAATATTTTTTAAGAATTTTCGATCAGATATATCCTTGGATGAAACTATTACTAATGCGAAAGAACTTTACCAAAATTGATGCAGAGGCTAATTTTGGATCAACACTTAACATGACACCACGTTAGAAGAAGAAAACAGAACGTTTCATACGAAGCACAAGATGAACCCATCAAAGATCCAAAAGAAAAATATAAAATAGATTTTTTTTATTTTACAATCAATCAAGCACTAAATGCACTAGATACTAGATTTAAGCAACTTAGTAATCATAGTAACTATTTTCAATACTTATATATACAATTTAAATATCATGTCCAAAGAAATACTACTAAACACTGTATCAATTTAAAATTTATTTTAACTGATGATGATTCTGTTGACATAAATGAGTTAGAATTAGCAGAGGAAATTCAGCAGTATCTGTGCTTTAGGGGGAAAAATAAAGCCTAAGCAATATACTGAGCTTAATTACGAAGTTAAATTTTGCCGCAAACCCTACTATTACTTTTAGAGTATTGCTAACAATATCAATAACTGTAGCAAGTGGCGAAAGGAGTTTTTCTGAGTTAAAATTAATTAAGAACTTTGTACATTTGACTGCTACACAAAATTGTATTAAGGGTTTGGCCATTTTGGCAATAATGTATGAAACTACTGATCAAGTAAATTTAAAAGATGTAATGTAAAAGTTTGCAGAACTAAAAGTAATAAAAAAAGTTTCTTGTGATTTTAGCATAGTTGATGTTACCTTGTTCTATTTTCAAAATTATAGCATTTGATTGTTTGTGCAATAATACACTTTTTCATAGCATTTAAAAATGTAAAACATTGTATAGTTAACAATTTGTGGCTAGGTACAGATAACTTCTTAATTAATTTCTACTGTTTTGTATTGCTCGATTATCAATGTTATGTTATATGTTTTTTTCTAAATATATGCTTTTATTAAAATTTAAATAAAATGAATTTGATCTTTATTAAAAATAAAAGATATATACCATTACTTTAAAAATTATATTTATTTTTAAGAGGCGGCAATTTGTCTTTTTGTCCAGGCCAATATAACTGCTAGAGTGCGCACTGTATGCAATGGTTTCTCATGTAACTAAAGTGGATTTTCAGCACTGCCGTGTTGGCTTCTGCTTATTTATGTAGCCATTATGGTAAAAATGAGCTTCATCTGACATAAACATGTGGTGGATTAAGCTTTTTCACCATCCAAAGGCTGCAACATTTCTGATAAAAATTCATGTGAGCAACCAGATCAATATTTTTTAATTCCTGAACAATTTGAATTTTATAGGGATGAAACTTAAGTCAATTTGTAATTTGGCAATTCTTATCGATCATTCACTGAGATTAAATCGCTAATACATATTTAATCACAGAATTTTTCAGACTGTGTATTATGACAGTTCATATTCTATTAATGTTTTCTGGTGTTCTAACACTTTTTTTGTTGCTCCTTAATGTTTAAAACTTAATGTGAACCCTATTTCCTCAAAATGTTTAACTTATAAGTTAAATGCATGAACATTGTAACCACCCATGATGCACAGAATAATGCACAGATTACAAAATAACCTTCGTACAATCTTAACAGAGTTACCATTTTTATAAAACAATTTAACACAGAAAGCACAACATGCATCTGACCACTGTCTTGTTTTACTAAGTGACATTAAATGACTGTCAATATTTAAGTTCAGCGCTCTTACTCAAAATGTCAAACGAATAACCAAGTTTTTAAATTTTCCGCTTTACTGATTGCCCTGTACAATAAAATATATAACTTTGATTTTCTTCAAAAACCAAATGTTGTTTATTTTTGTAATTGTGTAACAAGATGTAGAAAAATAGGTTAATCAAGAAATATTTAATATCAGATTTATTAAATATTTTGGGGTGGGCATGAGTGTCTTTATTAAAGAAAATATTATTAATTCTTTTAAGTGATTTAGTTTATAGACATTTATCCTCAAACTATTTGAAATAAGAAGTATACAATGAATTGTAACTAGAAATTATTACTGATTATATTATTTATCAGTTCAAGTAACATGATGTCTGAAAAATAATTTTAAAAGATTGTTTGATTTAATTGGACAAAGAAGTTCACATAACAGTTCTTAAGAAAATGTTTTGTAAATCCCAGTTCCCAATTTTTATTAAATTATTTACTTTAATTTTTAAATTCACATATATTTTTTTAAGTAAAAACCAGTACTGTTACAGTAGAAATAATGTAATCGTTTAACAAAAATTGTATTCTTTTATAAAAAGTAACATAGTTATAAAAATAAATATTAACTGAAGTTAACTCATCTTTTGTGTGTAAAGTCTATCCTAATATTTAAAATACCTAATTGCTTTTAATGATAATTATATATGTTCTCCTGGAGACAAATTTAATAGCAGCAACAGGAAGATTTGCAGCTATGTTTGAAAAACCTATATCAGAATACTCTTTTTTATTCTGTTAATACATTAATTCAGACTTTTATAGAGCTTGAATTTATGATAATCTATGCTGATCCAGATAAATCCTACCATTAGATAATAAGAAAAATGAAGGAGAGTATATTGAGAAGATTCAGATATTCAGAGAGATGTGAATGAATTCAGTTTGGTATACTAGTAGATATTCAGTGAGCATATTCATGTACATTTTCATTTGTATAACTATTTGTCACACATTTTTTCATTAATTCAGTTGTGTGGATTTTCAATCACGTCTGTGTGAGAATGCAGTGTGATGTAATTTTGTTATTGTAAGTCCAGCTTAGAATATTTTTAACAGAAGTTTTATGTAAAAAAATAAGAATAAATTAAAAAAGCCGCTTGTGATTCCTGTGCGCTCTGTTTAATTATTTTGTTATAGAAATATGTTGCTACAATATTATTATCTAGTTGAGAACTCACTTTCTTCTTCTCATTGCATCCATCAGTTTATCCAAAAATATCTTGGGTGAAAATAACTTTTATGAGTAATAAAATATGAATATAATTCTATTTTGAATACTGTCACTCACTTTGCCACATTCATTGCTCTGACTATTGAAAATTAAGCTCTTATTATTGCAATCTTACTGTCACCAGAACTGTTCAATAAACTTTTAATGTTTGATTAGTAAAAATATTGGATTTGTATTGTTTATAATCTTACTTTTTATCAACAAAATGCAATTTAGTTTTAGATAATATTATCCTAAATTGCTAATTTTTAAAAGTCTCTGGTTATTAAATTTATTCAAAATGAACAAATAATATAATGATTATTACCAATATCATACATATTTCTAACTGCTTTGCCAAATCTTTTAAACATAATCCTTTTCATCTACGCCTTTCCTGCCACCACTTGTGTTCACTTTCTTCCATTCTTCTTTACTCTTCTGTATATATTCAACAATCTACTCCTCAATCTAACCCTTAGCCTCCTTATTTTCTACGCTTCCATCTCATACATCCTCTTAGGTATATATTCTCCCTTGCTTTAGTGTCTACATGTCCACTTGATATTTCTATTTTCTCTTGTAAGATTCTTCCTTCACTGTATCTCTTTCATTTTCATTTTTTATATTTTCAAAACTTGTAATTCTCTTATTTATCTTTAGAAATATTTTTTTCCAAGCCTGTAATTTGATGATGTTCCTTCTTTTCATAACCTACATTTCTAGTATGAATCTAAATATTGAAATATAATATAACTTGTATATTATCTTTTCTGAAGTCCTCCCGACTCCAAATCTGATTCCCTACTCAAAAATAAATATGTTATTTATCTTATCAATCGCTTACTATTTCCTCCACCTTTTTCTATAACTCATAAAATATTTGCCTATAAAAACTGCAGATCTGGTTCAGTTGTTTTTCTCAAACCATAAGTCCACTTGTAGATCCACACTTCTTCCTGGTTGTAATTACCTCCTGACACTACATTAAATCTTACATTACTTTACAGTTTTTCTCTAAATATTCAATTGCCCTTGAACTTGTCATTCTGTACTTTCTCACACCGTTAGATTATCTGTGAATACAATTCCTTTTATCACTTCCCCTCCAATCTTTCCATCATCTTCCTCAGTATATATCATCCATCACAACAGACAGCAAGGTGAGAGTGCCCTATTTTATTTTTGACATTTCTCTATTCAATTCAATTTGTCTTTTCTACCTTTATGCAGGTGACACTTCCTTCATATGATTCCATCCCTTCTACAATCCCTCTTTCTTTTTAATGCATCCTGTACTTTTATTCTGCCCATACTTAGTCGCTTATCTGACATCCAGTAAAGCTTTCAACCAAATAATAAGATAGTAGAATTTGTTAAGAATTGTATTTCTTTTCTGAAAAAAAAAATTATTTTTCTGTAACAAAAATTGAACCAATTTAATTAAATAATATATTTTAAAATCTCATGTGACTTTGCAGTTCTTATCTAGATGTAAGTTGTAATTAAAAGAAAAACCAATTATAAGCACTTATTAATTTGAATTGTGTCTATATATTTATTTACTTATTGTGTGTGTGTGTGTGTGCGCGCGCGCACATGCACGTGCATGCTATAATCAAGGTTGATATTTTTGTGAAGTGGAGATTTTTGTTTAGATATTTGGACTCTTATGTTATAATTGTGGGCTTTTAAGATAAATAAATAAAAAAATAATCCTTTTATTGCATTAAAAAACAATACAAAATTACATCACAACTTACAAGTAATAACTAGGAAAATGTGGTTAAAAGTCTACAGAAATGATTAAATTTTTTTAAAATTTAAAGTCCTTTCTATCCATTCAGTCACCCCATTCAAACATACAAAACCTGTCATTCATGCACAATTCACATCTTTTTAATAAGGCTCTGCCCTTTTGAAATTTTGATTAATTATCCCAGCGACCGTCCATGAAGTCATCAACAGAGAAGATCACCCAGATACCAAAAGACGTTTTAGTCAAGATTTAAACCAACTCAGAATGGGAATTTTTTTGAAATTCTATGAGAGCCTATTAATCTAACACCAACTTGCAATGGCAAAGGTTCGAAAGCCATTGTTCTGTGCTATTGGGCACGCAAATTGTCCCTTCCTCTGGTATTATAAAGATGTACATCTCTGTTCCACACTAAATTGCATTTTGAATGGGCAATGCACCACAACATCCAAGATATAAAGACAGGGAAAGGTCAGAAATCCTTGCCCTGCACAACTTTCTCAGTTTTAATTTCATGATCACTCTAATAGCTTTTTTCTGAATCTGTAACACCCTATTCAGCAAGCTACAACAGTCAGTATCCCCATATTCAAATTCTGTGGAACAAGTGTGGAAATATTAGCCCATAGTAAGCTATTTTCAACAAATCTATAGAGCAGGGACTTGTGAGTTTACGCAGGGCAAAGATACCCAGTAAAATCTTAGTGCAAACATGATCTATGTGTTTATCCCAGGTCAGCCCTCGATCAATGTGCATACCCAGACAGATTCAGATCCCTCCAAGAGTTCATCATCAATCATTATGCTCATGCTCTTGAAGACAAAATTTAATAATATTAGACTTTAATTTACTGGTCCTTAAGTTTATCTTTGAAAACTGTTGAATACATTGATTTAGTTCAACAAAAGTTTTGACCTCCAAATGACTTAAAGATTTATCTCTAAAGCAGAGAGTTTTGTCATCACCATACTGAATCACATCTCCATGCTGGGCAAACAATTTCAGGTTGTTGATGGAAATTAGGAAGAGAACTGGCCCCAGGATTGATCCTTGGGAATCCCACAGGTCAATCTTACTCTGTTAGATGTGGCATCCGAGATCTGGACACAGTTTGCAATCCTGAGGAAAGACGCCTCCCATTTATGTGGCAGACCAGGTGCAGACCACATGCTGCCTCTAACTGGTGTAGCAGTGTCTCATGATGCACATAGTCGAATACCTTGGAAAGGTCAAGGAATATGCCAAGCACATGTTCTCGTCCATCCAACCCCCTGACAACACTATCAATAAAATTTGTTACATCAACTGTGCTTTTGTTTTTCCTAAAACCAAAGTGCCCCAAAGCAAGAATGTTAAATCTTTCTCAGGAAACTGAGAAGTCTCTCTCTTTATGAAAGAAGAGACCTTCATAAATCTTACTCTGAATTAGAAGAATGGAAATAGGATGGTAGTTATTGGTTTGATGTGGGTATTCATTTTGAATATTGGAACTACTCTAGTTGGTTCTAAGGTGTCAGGAAAAAGTCCTGTTACAAAGGATAAATTGATCATCTCTGTAAGTGGTTTTATGATATGCCTTCAGAACTGCTTTAGCAACCACACAGACATGCCATCAATATCACATGCCTTTTTCGGTGTCAGCTTTTGAATAACGAGTGCCACCTCCACCTCATCAAGGGGAATTAGAGCCATGGAAGCAACTGGTTGTACAACATTTAGCTAAACAGGGAAGAGGCCGAGGTCCATTAACATCAAATCACTTGAAGCGACCGAGGCAAAATAATTGTTAAACTCATTTGCATCTTTCTGTGGGTCTACAATTATTTTATTTTCTCCTTTAATGGAAATTGGTTTCTGACTTTTTGATGGCTTCTTCCCTTTGTCTTATGATGAATAATTTGCCATGCAGTTTTTGAAAAATCTTTTGCTATCATTAGTGATTTATTAATATCATAGAATTTAGCTACACAAATAATCCTTTTGAAGACGTTTCTGTAATTTAAAAAAAAAACATTTGGATGTTTCCTTTTTCATGTTTATATAAATAGAACCATAAAACTTAAGCTTTTCTCTTGACACAAGAATACTTTGAGTCATCCAGAAATTCTACTCTACTTTAAATTTATTTTTGAATTTTTTGAAAGGACAACTGATTTCTAAATAATAGTTAAAACAATTGTAGAATTTATCAACATTTGGTCATGTATATTTTTGTAAGAAATCCCAAGTTTCAGTTTTAAGTTTGGAATTAAGCTGTTTAATATTGTCTCTATTAATTAGTATTTTTATTGTGAAGCTTTCTATTTCTGGATTTCCATTAAACTCCACCTCCTGGGTGTAATGGTCCAAAATGGTCATTTCACCACTGAAACTGAGGAATATGGAATGTTCATTATGGCATTGTTGAGAGCTGTTCTTGACGGTGTTCACTCTAGTTGACTCATTCACAGACCAATTTAAATCAAAAGAGTTCAGAATATCGCGAAGCTGCAGGGTAAGGGGGTCAGTGTGACTTAATACAGCTATATTAAAATTACTTATTAAAATGAATTTATTTCTTTTCAAAGTGAAAAAGTTGAAGAGATTTGAGTTTATCAAAAAAAAGAATTTGTATTTGATAGTTGGTTTAGAGATTTATATAACCACACTTTTATCACTTTTCCATACACCTTGATTTGGATTTTAACTGCACAGATCTCAAAACCAAGTTCGACATAGTAGGAGATTTTCAATGGTTCAGATTTTAATGAATATTTTAGAAAAACTGCCACACTTCTCCTTGGTGATTTCGTCAACAAAAAAAACTCTGTTAAATTGCAATTTGAAATTTTGAAGAAGTTAATGGTTTCTGATGTAAAGCCATGTTCTGAAATTACAAATATATCTGGCTTAAGCTCTTGCCACACTATCGTCAACACTTCTTCCTTATTAGTAGCCACTTGAGCGTTCTGATGAAAAGTTTTGAATTATAAAAGACATAATTTTGAAGTACAATTTTAGCGGACGAACTTGGTTTTATACTCTTTAGTACATTTCTGTTTTTTGGTATACAGAATGACAACATCTCAGAGAGGTGTCCTTGACACTGGCCATTGAGTGGTCCAGAGGAGTCGAGCATTGAAGAGGGAGAGTGTTCACTACAGCACTTGTAAAAGAATCAAAGAGCAGAGTGCAGGGGGCCGGCGCTAGCAGTCCTGTTTGAGTCTCAGAAGAGGCAGCTGCTGAAACAGAGGCAGGCAATCAGAAAGGTGGAGCAGATCAGAAATTGGGAATGACTGTGCCAGTTTCTCAAAAATTAGTTTTGAGAACAGTTTTTTTTGCAGTAGTTTGAAGATGCAGTCCAGATGCAGTTCAGAGAAGATGTCGTCTGATACTCTCAATATTGAGAAATTCCACATCTTTACAGCGCTGGCAGAGTTCCTTGATGTAATTATTAACCAAGCTTATTGTTTTGGGAATGGGAGTCAAATCAACCAACGGATTGTCAGGAATCAGGTGAAATTAGGACTTACTGGAGTTACTAAGTTACTACTACCCTCCTTCATAAGGTCTTGCATATGCTTAAAGATGACATTTTACCTCCCAGCAGAGATGTCATTATACCAACCACTCAGCTCAGCTCATCTTATCTTTGTTTGAAGATGTATCCTGTTAGTCCAGGGTAGAATGTGCATAAGATGAATTCAGTTTATGTAATTTCAGGGGCATATGTTTATGTTTCATGAGCAGTGTTTGTTTTTATTTTTTACTCTGAAAATTAAATATTATCTAAATGTTTTTTCTTTTAATTTGTGAGAGATTTCTTGGATTTTTGTCAATTGTAGTTGGATGAATTTTTTTTTTATATTTGTTCTTATTTTTAATAGTATTTATTTTTTGTAGGTTTCTGTTGTTAAAAAACTGTAAGGTTTTTCTGCATTCTAAATTATTCAAATTTTGAATGGGCTCATCTAATTCACATGAATTCATAATTCACATAATTCTGAAGAAAGTAAAAAAAAAATAAGCTTTTTAAATACACCTATTAGCGCAGGAATTAGAATTATTTTGTTACAAATACTTTATCTCAGTATTTTGTAATTATCGAAATTGGCTACAGCCCTACAACTAATTAGTCTTATTTGTGTGTTTGATTTAAAAAAAAATGAAATTGTGAAAAATTAACATCATTCATTAAATAATGATATTTAATAAATGATCTTGTTATATTGTCAGATAAAACATGTTTCCAACAGACTTCTGCAGCCAATAGTATCACTTTATTCAAATTTAATAACAGAAACATCATTAAAATAAACAGGAAATTAGTGTCTGGAATGTTGTTATGTCCAGAACAGAGACAAGATGGATGAAGGTTTATAGGTACAGGATGAGGGTTTATATATAGATAGAAGAAGGGTTTTAACTCATACTTGAATTTCAAAGTTGCTATTTGCTTGCTCTGTTAATAGCTAATGCTTACCACAAACTGTGTTATACAATCAGCTCTCTGCAAACGGTCAGAGGATTTTGACTGTTAGGATATTTGTACATTATGTATGAAATACATAACTAATTTAACTTATGTGTTTATAAATTTAAATATTTAAAAGCTTTTTCATAGCTTTTAAATAACTATTATTTTTAATTCAACTTAATCTGTCCAGTACATCCTTTTTTGTTCAAAACATTAACTTTATTCTGAATTTCTCTTTTGTGTTTTTTTTTTTTATTATATTTTTAAATTGCATCAACTATTAAGATTGGTAGCAAAAATATTGCAAATGTTTATAATTTTCAAGACCCTAGCTGGAAATTGAACCCGATACCAATTAAATTTTTTTCTGAAGAAGAAAAAACTTGTTTATCTGAAAATTTTCAGAGATGAAAGATCTTTGCTTGAATATCTTGCATATTTTTATTGTTTGTGAATCTCTTATAAATCAACAAATACATTACTGTTCTGAAAATTTATCTTGAACCAAAAGATGTATATGTATACCTCGTTAGATTTTCAGTACAATTGGTCCAACATCGTAATGAACTGTTTTAATTAAAAATTTTTTAAATTTCGGTAAAGTAATGTAAAATATTTCAGGAGTTTTTACAAAATAAATATAAATTTCTTGCAATGTTTTATGTAGTAATGATTCTGATTTTACTTTTGAATGCTAGAGAATATTTATTTTTTTTTAGAATAAATGTTTCATCTCTCAGTGAATATCACAAATATTGTATGTACATATATACTGAAACCCTACAAAGTGATGCTTTCAGTTAGTGAGTTAGTGTATTTTTTATTATACAGTAACAAGATATATTACTGTATGTTTTATTAAACATAAAGTAATAATCAATTATATAAATTAATCGGTCTCAACTCATAAAAGAATAATGTGAGAAAATGCACTTTATTGTATTCTTCCAATATTAAATCATGAAACATAATTATTAAAAAATACATCAAATTAAAATTATTCATTTAACTGTTATAATGCACATAATTTGAACTTTTGTTAATCAAGATCAAGAACCTAATTAGATATCTTAACTAATCACTATTAATGGCAGTATAAATTCAAAAATAAAAGGCATAATTGGGTCACATTGATAGAATATGCTTTTGTAAATTCAAAATAAAACTATTAAAAAATACGTAAAATTTTAATAGTTTGAAATTTACATTTACAACTCATTCTATAATTAAAATTGTTTAGCAAGAGATTTAATAGAGTCTGAGTCATACTGGTAATAACCATGTGTTAAATATTTTTAATCATTATTTTTCAAACTTAATACACTAAGAATATAACAAAAATGCATTAACTTTTACTGTTTTCTAAGTACCGGTACTTAATTTGTATTTAAATTACATAAGGTATAAAATATGCCTAGAAAAAAATCATGATTTATAAGTCCCCTCAAAGGATGAAAAATAATATTTGCTAAATTTTTAAACAAGAGTAAAGTATATATATTTAATAACTTGAAATATTTTCAAGATAAAATTTCAACTGCCCCAGGGGAATTAAATTATTTTTTTATATTTAAAATTTTTGAGAGTCCAAAACAGTGTGTAGTATTAAACATGTCTTAGAAATTAAACAAATGGATTAATTTTCTTTAAATTCAAATTTTTCCATCTGACATTGTGTTAAAGACAAATCTTAAGTTTTTCTCCTATGTCTAATATTTTTTCTGGGAAAAATTTCCCAAAAAATTTCTTTGGCTTTATAGATTTTTTATAATGTGCAAATTTAATTTTTTGTTTTTTACTAAAAAAATTTACTTAACAATTCCAAGTTATCTTATCTGTACTGTATAAAAAGACAGACTTGTAAGGATCCAACTCTGTCTCAATAAAAACAGTTTTTAAAAAGTTATCTTCTAAACAGAAATTTTAACACCTATATAATTTAAACATAATTCAGGTCTTTAAAACTTTTGTAAGTTAAACTTCTAGTTTATTACTTTTTTTAGGTTTTTTATTATACAGCTTATTTGTGTACCTGCTTGAAATTCTATCTAAAATATTATTGGCTATTTATTTAATCCACACCATGTTTATTATATATATTTATTACTTTATTACTTTTTTGAAATTAATCTGTTTAGGTTTATTAAATAAACCACCTAGCACAAAATATTGAGATGCAAGATATATCTTAGCTTAATATTTCATGAAGTGACTTTCATGGGATCCTTCATCCTCAGTCACAATTGAAATAATTCTGTTATTGCATTAGAAAAATAAAAGTACTAAATTAATGATTATTGCATATCAATTTACACGAGGGCTGCTATTTGTTGCAGCTTTTATAAGAACGTCTACAAACACCTGAGGGTTAGAAAAGTATTACACATACATAAATTCAAACAAAATTTCAGTAATATTTATGTATACAATATATATAAATATATGTCTGTATGTGTGTGCACACATGTGTTTCATACTTGTTCATGATATGGGTAAAATGTTTATGAATAAAATAATGTATAATTTTGTTATGTAGGTAGTTAGAATATTTAATTTATTTTCAAAAAATGAAAAATAGTACAGTAGGGAAAAAAATAGTATACCCTACTTTCTGTTATATTAAATATGTTCTGTACTTCATATTTCACTCTAAAATGACAGCAATAATCTCTTCATTAAGGATTAAAGGGCAGATGAGGAAGTTTTGTTTGAACATATGTCAAGTTAAACGAGTACATTAAAGTATAACAAAGATTTACTTAGTTTCTAATTTTATGCAAACACAATTTAAATTAATAATAATAACATAATGCAAGGATTAACTTACTACATTACACGATTTAGTGTACTTAATAATGTCATTTATTTTCTTCACTTTATTTTCATTCGTACTTGACATTAAAATTGTTAATAGAGCAGGTGTATTATAAAACTGGCTTATTTTTTAAAGTTGAATTGTAACAGTGATGATTCCACTATTATATGCATTATTAAATATCAGCATCATATCACACACAAATTTAAATAAAAGTATTCTAATTTTTTTTTTTTAATCTAATTTGGTCAGCATATAAGTTATTCTGTAGAGCTAGTTAATAAATTTACATTAGATTGAAATAAGCAGGTATCATTTTCTTATTTTAATGAGCATATTTTTTTAAAGCAAGTAAAAATAAGAAAAAAAAGAATTAAATTTATTTAATTACTATGCTGGCTAAATTACATATAATTTGTTTCTAATGATAGAATGAACAATTAAAAGAATGATATTTCCTGGAGAACCCAAGACTGATTGATATGAAGCTAGAGTGCTAAGCACTATACCAACCAGCCAATCAGAGAAGTAGCCTAGTGATTTAATAGATAAATTTTATATTACAGATTAGGGAAAAGCAAAATATACACAGATTAGATAAAGTTTTTAAAAACCATGTTGGGATAAGTCAGAAGATATTTAATAATAAATATTGCAATAAGAGAAGATTACTATGCAAGGAACTACATTAAAGAAGAAAAAGAAAGAAGAAATGAAAAAGAATATTAAACATTAAAGAAGAAAGAGAGTACTTATACTGGAAGTACATAAAAAAAAAGGAAATTAGTTAGGACATGTGATTTGAGGAACTGGAATCTTAACAATTGCACTGAAAGGTTCAGTAGAAAGAGAACAGAAGAAGAATGAGACTAATAGATGAAGTGAATGAAACTTGGAAACTACAAGGGGATGAGGGAAAGGCTTGGGACAGAAATGAATGGGGACAGCCATGGTGAAAGGGTCCTGCTGAGAGGCAGAATACCAAATGATGATGATGATGATAATTGTACCACAAATGTTTTTGGTGTTTAATTTGCCTTAAAGCTTATTCATTTTGAGTTTTATTAACTTTACTAGTTTTTATTTCTGAAATAACAGGTGTAACTGCAGTACAATTTTATTCACCATAAAATGCATTTCTTTTGTCGATTTCTATATATCTGTTTGACAATGGTACACATGTTTTCTGTATGAAAGTTCTCACAATTTAGGCCAATCTGAGTCAAACAAAATAAAAATAATTTTTTTTTTTTTTTATTTGGATAATTATTAATTGACTTTATTTTTAAATAATTCCCTGTTCTACAATCATTAGTAAACAAAATATAAAAAAATCTCTCATTTTACATTCAACTCTGAAAGATGTTAGAGAAAAGAATAGATAAATAAAATAATATGGTAAAATTTCCTCAACAGCCTTTCTACTGTTTAGTAGCGGTTTTAGTGTGTTATCTTGTATTTTGTCTTTTTAAGTTGGGTGTAATGTGGAAGATTTGTTATATTTTATTTGCCAGAATAAACAGATTGGTCAATGAACTATGTAATGTAGTGATCTATAAAATATACAGAAATTAAATGTTTTAGCTGTTTATTATCTTTACACATCAATAGAAAAAGTTACAATACTTAAAGCACAGATTTTAACAAATTATAATCAGACAATTTTGAATACACTTAAATATTGATTTAATGTAATAGAATGTTATAATTTGTACAGTTGTTAAAACAATTCTGTATATTATTTCTGTCTTTTTTCATTGTTGTTATACAGCAGTTTAAACTATTTAATACTTGTTTAAACAAGTTTTTTAAGAAAAAAAAAATTATTCAGGAGCTAAAACATGTGTGCATAGGGTTTCCCATCAGATCACACAAAAACAAAATAATATATAACTATTTGTTTAAAAAAAGACGGTGTTCCAACAGAAAGAGATATACTGAGCCAAGTAGCCATGTGTTAAACATATGTTTGTTTGCTCTTTTACATTCAGGTTTGAGTGAGTGAGTGGGTGTGTATGTATATATGTATGTGTGCTGTGTGAAACCATTTTTGTTGTTCTATCTCCCCTTCAAAATAATCATAAAAGCATTAAATCATATTTCTTTTTACTGTTATTTTTATGGAGTGTAACTAAAAAATCCTTGTTTTCTTTTTCTAATTTTATTTTTATGGTTGTTTATTTCAGTGCAAAATGAAATAGGGTATTTCTGTTACTTTTATTACTGTTTTATATATGTTATAAATAATTTAATTGCTGAGAAATTAAAAATATTAGTTTAAATGTCTGGTGTTTATTTAGATGTATATTAATGCTGAATAAATAAATAAAGTAAATATTTTAAAAAATATAAAAACTAGTTGAACAGTTGTTTGTACATAATTTATATTGAACTTCAACTTAAATATTTTAATTTCTAAGCTGTGGTTTGTGTATGAACTTTGAACAATATGTGCTTATGTATCGAGTCAAAAGTTCAAAAGTTAGTATTTGATTAATTCAGTTCTACTATCAGTTGCTACATAAAGTCTAATCAGTAATATATGGGTGTATTGGTTTAGCACCATTGAATAATGGCCAGTTTCTTTCTGCATTAAAAATGTGCATTACCAACTAATCATTTTAAAAAATGCACGTATCAGAATATATATTCTGTATCAGTAGATCGGTACCTGAAAAAAATTATTAGAAAATGGCTAAACAATTATGAGAAGATTGTACATGAGCAGTTCAAAAACTCATTTGTTGAATTGATTGTTACTATCTTACTTTAAACATAGATAAAATTGTTTTAATTTACATCTCTGGAAGATGTACTACTGTATGAATAGTACATTTATTACAATAATAATATGTCTGCTGCAAATCGAATTAAATTTTTTAATATCTTGTCTTGTTAGGTAATAGATATATTTTTTGTGAGAAGACCAAATTTAATTTGTATGCATTAAGAAAACCTAACAATTTCCTAATTTAAATCATCTTTATTAAATATTTATTATGGATACACATTAGTCTGAAATATAATATTGCATCTTCAGGCTGCTCAAAAAGTAAGAACAAATTTTCAGGAAAACAAGAATGCCAGATCCTTGCCATTAAGTTGATTTGTGCTTTTCTAAAGCATTTATATTGTCTATAAATCTACAATTTTTTAAGAAAAAAATCAGCTATTGAGTTACACCAAACCAGATTAGAGACACTGTGCTTAAATATGTTTAATGCATTATTATTTTCATAAAACATGACATAAAACTTTGGCTTACAAGAAAAGACCTTCAATTTCTATTTTTTAATAAATTAACCAAATGATTAAAAAGATCTGAATAATTAAAATTAAATTTTTTTTAAAGAAACAATATTATTCTGTTGATTATTTTTTAAGTAATAGTTACTGGTTACATAAACTTAAATTTATTATATATTTGTTTATAACATTTGCTTAGATATTTAATTTAACATCTTTTGTATTTTAGTGTATTGGTTTTACTTATATTTATTATCTTCGCGTAGTTACATCACTATTTTTTCACAGAATTATTATTTTTATGTGCTATAGCCACTTCTTTATTTTTCATTCACTGTATACTTTGCAAAACTGCTTTGATCTGTTTGTACATGATACTTTCAGGCAAATACTGGAATGGTTCCTTCTTCTTATTTATGGAATAGTATACTTCATAATCTGCATAATATAATAGTCTGTGTAGTATAATCTATTAATAATTTTATTATTTTTCTAAATCAATCCTTTCAAGACCCATATCACCGCTGCACTAATAATTTAAATATATAATATAAATCAATTTAATTCACCCGAGTATAGAAATAAGAAAACTCTCACCTTATTTTTTATTTATTAATTTAATTTTCTTTATAATTTTTACAATAGTACTTTCCGTGGGATCCTGCATCATTAGTCGTATATAAAATTTGTATACAGTTATATAATAAACACAAAATATTAAAAGATATGTATCTATGTATAAAAAATACATATAATATATGCAAAGGCATATGAAGTTATCAAGTAAAAATAAAATAAAAACATATAACAACCTGTGTGTGACTAACCAAATACTAATACTGTGCTATTTGAATAAATTAAAATTTCATGTATTATCTCTAAAGGTGCTGCTATCTATTGCAGCTTTTATGAGTATATCTCCCTCAAAATCTGTCTGTCAGTTGATTAAGTTATATTTATATGTATAATGTTTTCCCCAAAAAAAATAAATTTTTATTTATATTTTCTTTTTTAATTTCCAGTATTTCTAGATTAGTATTAACATCAGAAATGGAACGTTTATTATTTATAAGGTGGTCCACAACATTAAAAAAGCCAAATTTTCTATTTTTATAATACCTAAAATGTTCATAAAATCTGGTTTAAATGATCTATTCATTTTACCTATTTAAATATCTTCAAAATCATTATATTTTATCTTATAAACCACACATAGATGTATAAATCAGTATTATTATTGTTTTTTTAAATATTTTATTATGCTATTGTTAGTTTTATATGCAGGTTTAGATTTATCCTTGTCATAAACTTTGGTTATATTTTCAACAACACTACTGGTGTATGAATATTTTAAGTAAACATTATCGACTTTATGGGCTTTATGTATCGGTCTTAAAGTTATTGTACTAGCAAGTTTTGATATTTGTTTTTTTATATATATGTTATAAATGAACAAAGCACTGTATCCACTTTGAATTGCAATTTGTTTCATAGTATTTATTTCAGTGTTTAATTTCTATTTATTTTGTGTACAATGGATAGCTCTATTAATCATATTTGTATATATGTTAATGTTATGGGACCAAGGATGATTTGATTCTCCATGAATTGTTGTTTTGTTGAATATAGGCCTCCTGTATACTGAAGTTACAGTTTGATTAGTTTTGTTAATTTCAGTACTAACATCTAGAAAATATATTGTTTTGTTTATATCTATTTCAAAAGTAAATTTTAAATCATTATAATATGAATTTAGTTTATTCAGAATTGTAAGGTGTTCATTATTTATAACTGAATCATCAACAACAAAAACATTTATAAAGAAAATAAAAATAAGGTAAAGAGTTTTCTTATTTTGTTCTTGGGTGGATTATGTTGATTTATATTATATATTTAAACTATCTTTTTCTATTAATAACTTATTAGTTTACTTAAGGATTAAATAATATAAGATATTAATTAAAATCATGTTTTATCACTAAGTAGCTGAAAGAAAATATTCTGTTTTCTTCTCTGTTCAAACAGTCTTACTAAATAAATACTATTGCTAACAAATTCCTCCCCAAGTTTTTATAAAGTTGTCATACAACAAATTCTGCCAAAAACACCAACTTTTCATGTAGCATCATATGAAACCAGTAAATACTGAAAAAGATGACCACAGCATTGACAAAGTTTACATCACAAAATCATCATTAGAAGCTACTATAAAGCAGTTGTAGAACCCAAGTTCGAGCACATTTGGTGTTTTGAAAATAATTAATGATAATCATTTACATTTTTAAAATCAATATTCATTCGATTTTCATTGTAAGATGAATTTAATTTAAATGAAAATTTTCTTTTAAGTAGTTCAGTGATGCTTACATATAAAAGGTCCTAATTTCAAAACCTAAGGCAATTGAAATAAATATAAAAATTTTTTAAATAAAAACTGTATTACAAATTAAACAGTTCTCATTTAATTATTAATCAAAATAGCCCATATTTAACAGATTGAGAGCTCAATATTCTGTTTAGTTTTTATAACTAAGGCTTTAGTACTGCAGTACTCCTTACATTGCTTTTTTATTATCATATTTTTGTTTTATAAAATATAATAAAACCATAAAATTATTACAGTTGAGTGCTCTAACAAAAAGGTTGTAGGTAATCTGACATAAAGCACAAGTCATTCATAATTGGTTTGCTGGCATTTCTCCCGCCACCACTCTATTCGGTCCCCCTAGAACATAAGACCGAATGTCTGTGCCACGAAGGACTACTTGTACCTAAAAACGTTTTCATGCGACCATTTATCAAAG
>JAAAKQ030352807.1:12673-24569 GCA_010016005.3 Zanna intricata
CAAATCGAATTAATAAATACATTTATCGTTGTTCACGAAAAACTTCACAGTTTAGTAGATATTAAAACTATATGACAGCTTTTTTAATAATAATGCCCCGGAAAAATCCTACCTCACGTCCGTGCAATAACACCTACGCAACGTCCGGAGCGGGCGATGACATAGTACTTCAGTACTTCCCATTATGCCGGTCTTTGCTCGGGAGCTCCTTGTGGAATACGGGATTGGTTGTCCCGAGCTGTCCGATCTGGTTGCAGTTATGATTCTCGGTTTCGCTGTTTACGGCGGGAGGGAGACAGGACTGTGATGTGTTTTGCCGACGGTTGGTAGAGTGCGGACGGAGAGTGCCCATCCTTTTCCCGGATGTGGGGCCGGGTTTAGGGTGGGCTGCTATGCGCTTGCTCTGCCAAAGTCTTGCACCGCCAACTGTGTGTCTGTCACTTCGCTCTTGGCAGGGATTGTCCCATCGGTAACGGTATCGGCGTCCTTACTGCTACGTGCGAGCCTTGGGATATCGGTATTGTGGATAATATCTGATTCCCCAGCCCGGGTTAAATTTGTGGGAAGCGGCAAAGTGATCCCGGGCACTCCCAACCGTGCCTTGTGACATATACTGGCAGGTGAAACACAGGATTATGGAAGTCCAACTTTAACAACTTCCGTGGCAGAGAGTCAACTTAAAAACCCTCATTCTGGAGGAAGCGAAGAAGAGGAAGAGAGTCGAATTAGCGACAAAGCAAAATTCATTGTTTTGGAAAAGACGGGTTGAATTAAGTTTCGACGGAAGAGAAGCAGATAGATTCCGAAATATCCTCTAATCAAGAAAATACTTAACAACCGTTAAGTATTATAGTTGCGATGGAATACCCGACGAAACGGAGAAGTTGTTTCCTCCACGTCGCACGTCCTGACCTTCAATAAACCGAAGTGTCTAGAAAAAATTAAGGTAGGATTTCGTAGATTGGATGTATGTTCTTTTATAACGACTTCACTGAGATACTTTGGATGTCAACGATTTGGACATACAGCAGCGAGATGTACCAGGAAAAAATCTGCGTTTGTCACGAGCCATTACATCCCGATGACCCGCGCAGAGATCCACCTCTATGTGTCAATTATCATAGACATCACTCTGCGAGATCCCGAAATTATCCTACTTACAAAGAAGTAGCAGCTATTCAGGAAGTCAAGACGTTACAAAAGGTTAGGTTAACTTGGAAGCTAGGAAGAATGTGCTCAGCAGAACGCCAAAGGTTGCGTCATGCACAAGTTGCTTTTTTCTTTTTTTTTTTTCGAGGACGAACAATGCTAATGCGTTATTATCGCCCGGATTAAATGCCTATTGGTAATAAAAAAATATACTTAAAACATTAAAACTAAAACAAAAAAAATAAAATAAAATTTTAAAAAAACTAAAACTAGATTAAAATAGAATAAATTAAAACTTAAAGCTAACATCACACTTAAGATATTTTTAAAACTTAAAACTAATACATACTAAAACTTACTGCTAATATCACAGAAAAAATAAAATAAACCTAATTAAAATTAAAAATAAAGTTAAAACTAATATCACAGATAACATGCAAAAACTTAAAATTAATACATGATAAATCTTAGAAATAATATCACAGTCCTAAGATCTACAAAAATCCGTAAGGGGTGTAAAAGTTCCCTTAATGGATAATAAAAAAAAAATTATTTAATAGTTAAAAATTCCGTAATGGGTATAAATCGTCCCTTACCGGATAACAAAGAAAAAAATTTCTTAAATTTTATTAAAAATATTTATATTACGCAGAAATCTGAGAACCCTGTCTATCACTGTACAGTCGTTTTTAAAAATATGACGAATATTCTCAGGTAATTTAAATTTGTGACCTAAGACCGTGTAACATAAGCAGTCTATCAAGATATGACGCACAGTTAAGCGGCAGTCGCATCTTACGCACAATGGTTGATTCTCTCGCAGGTTGCTGGAGCTTTTGTAGCATCAAAGGACATAATCTCCAAAATAGCATCAATTCCAGCAAACATGTTGCTAGAATGTGTTGAACACATTATCAATCAAAAATTGAAAGGTCCATCAAGAGGAAGTAGTTCAAAATCAACCCAGAAGAAATCAGAAGTTTCCGAAGAAAAGAACCCCGTAAATCCCAATGAGCCTACGGCTAGTACAAGAACACAAATTAAGAAGAAAAAAACACAAAAATCGAGAGAAAGCATTAGCCAGCCAACCGCATCTAAAGCAAAAGTCTGGCTAGAAAAAAAACCCAGAAGAGATCTCCGAAACCAGAATAACAAATTGAAAAAAGAAGATTTTGAAAAACCAAAAATGGAGCCTCCGAAAGCACGGAGGCCTTTAGCTGAGAGGACGAGAAATTCTGCCCCACCACATATTCTAACGGCGAGTGCATCCAGTTTCGACCGTGTTAAACTTCTGACCGCGCCAATGGAGCCGGTGTCGTCCGTTGTCGGCAGCAGGAGATCCTCCAGACTTACAACGGAGAATCTGAAGACTCAATCTCCGAAGCCTCAGATATCTTCAAATCGATATCATAGTCTTTAGAAAGATGGAAAAAAGGATGGCCTAAAGGGAAACAAAGGCAATCTAATTTAAGAAGAGATTGATTTCATGCTTCTATGAAAAATTTCTGTTAATAAGAGTTGTATTTTTAATTTCTTAATAACATGACGGTTTTAAGATTTTTTTTGAACCCCTTTCATTTAAATGATCTGTATAATGTTAAGTGGTAAGGACCCTTTTCATCTTGTGTTTAAATGTTTTTTTTTAATGTATGTTTTTATCACGCTGAACTTTTTTTTTTGACAAAATTTCCTAAGAAATAGTTAGAAAGGTTTTAAAACACGGGCCTTTACAACCTTCTTACGTCGTATTTCGGGATTTCAATAACTACTGGCAGGTCTATTTTAAATACAATTTTGATTGAGTTTAGTCCTTGACTCTGTCAAGGCAGGTGAGAACTTTCGGAGCACCAATATGGTCTCATAGCGAGGAAATCCACTACTAACTCTCTGCAACGAGTTAGCTGCATGGTGGACGTTGCAGTCAGCGGTTCTAGGCATTCCAGGAAAGTGCCAATACTGGTCTTCCTGGACAAGAATTTGTTCAACAGCATTAAATAGATTACAATTATGACCAAGTGACAAGAGGAACATCTCCACTACCTAAACAGGGGTATTCAAGATTACCTACCTCGCAGGAAGATCTTGGCCTTTGCGGCGGAGAATAAAATTGAGTTCGACTTGGAGTCCAGTGGGCCTAAAGAATATTTATTCGGGCTACTTTCATGGATCTGATTTGCGATATTTACTTAGCCTAGACTGGCCGAAAGGTGTGGAAGCGATTAGCTACGTTGACGATATAACTTTGATCTCTGTGGACAAGGCTATCCGGAGGCTTGGAGAAAAAATGAATCTTGTCATTAGCATGACCAAGAAATGGCTTGAGGATAGGAGACTGAACCCTGCAGCTAAAAAGACAGAGCTGTTGGACCCTGCAGGCAGAAGAAGGCTACCGTCCATAAGAATTAAGGTAAGCAAAGTAGTGGTGGAATCTGTAAAACAGGCCAAATATCTGAATATCTAGTTCGACTACGACCAGTCGTATCTGTCTCACCAGACGTATCAACGTATCTGGTTGTTCACCAGATACGTAGACGAGATGGCCTCTAAAGCTGAAAGGACAGCTCAGGCCCTCTCCAGGCTGATAATAAACGTAAAGAACTCGCTGTAATCCAATACAAGGTTAACTGCCAGGTTGGTGTCGATCATTCTCTACGCAGCACCAGTCTAGCAACGTGCCTTAAAATAAAGAAAATCCAATACCAGCCTCGATGTAATAATGAGGAAGATGTCGTTGAGAATAGCCTCTGCGTATAGGACAGTGTCCATAGTAGTGTTTATAATTGCATGCGTGCCTCCGGTCGAACTTAAGATGACCGAACGGGTAAAAAGACTAAACGGAGATTCTCAGGAAGAAGCTTTCGATAGATTAACAACAAGGTGGCAGAAGAGATTGGAGAATATTGACGTGGAAAAGCGCACCTTCCACGTCATTTCCAATGTTAGAAGGTGGGTCTGACGGGAGCACGGGAAGGCGAACTTTTGGCTAATCCAGCTATTGACGCCATGGAGTATCTAACGTCTGCTCAGCAAAAAGAAAGAGAAGGCCAGATTACTCCTACTGTGGTAGAGATGATAAGGCGGAGCACACTTTCTTCGAGTGTGGTAGATGGCCACAGAGGGGCAGGATTGTCAAGCAGCAGTAGAGCAATTAAACGCAAGTAACCTGATGGAACAACTGGTGTTCAGCGAGACCTCTCAGAAAGCAATAACAGCGATGCGTGAGAATATTCTGCGGAAGAAAATGGAAGAGGCAACAGCAATAGCTGCTAATCTGACGGATGAGGGAATAGCTTGGTCAAAGAGGCAGTTAAGGGCTCCTAGAGGTCGTCACTGTAGTTGAGGTGTCCAGGATTCTCCACATCATTCAAAGCAAGCCCGCAAAAGGTTCAGCAGTCTGTGAGTTATGCCGTAAGACAGGTATCCGGGCTGGTGTATAAGCGGGAAGTTTTTAGTCGGTGTGAGTCCTACACTATCGTCCGTTGGGCGGACGGTGGCTGGCACAGCTTTCTCCTCCTCCAATTAAAAAAGTCCTTGACTACGTAGCGAGTGTTCTTTTATAAGGAAGAAAAATACATTAAAAAAATGTTTTATTTTAATTGGAAAGGGGCTAGTGCCGAAGCAGTCGATGCCTCTAAAGGAAAACAAAATCTACCTCAACACGGAAGTTGTCTAGTAAACTGTAATTCATTTTCGGGACTCAAAACTTGCTTTCCTCAGATAGCCTCACGTTGCGAGCTAATCTTGTACAAATTTTCAAAAATCAAATAATACATTATTGAACTTTTTTGGTATTTTCACAGGCCTTACTCTCCTCCATCAAGGAAAAGTTAAAAACATTTCTTGCTCTAATCGTTAAAAAACTAGTAAATATATAATGCTGCGCTAAAGTACTACAAAGATTAGTAATTAACACGATAAATGTAAATTCTTTTTTTAAATCAAACTTGAATCTCATTTTCAAATGGAAAGTATGACCTCTATTCCCACACTAACATTCTCACAATTGGAAAAAACTTTTTAAATTTCAAACCAATAAGTTAATACGGATCAAAAGTAAGAAAAATATCATAATCTTTATTTTCAGGAGCGAGGTTTATAATTTTTAACCCTCTGATAAGATACAAAATTGGAAACTCCTATTAATAGTTCATATGGGAAACAACTACGTTAATGGTGCAACATAAAAAATTAAAGCCTAACATTTTCGATAAATCCTATCACTTGGATTGGATTTCGGTTATAACACCCGTCAATCCTTTTTTTCCTTTTTGTTTTTATGTCAAAACAATAAAATGTAAACTTTACTTTTAATATCTTTTTAATTCTGAGAACATTTAAAAGACGATAAACAGAAAATTCGGGGAACATTTTTTTTTTAACTAACAGCAGTACTTTTCCACTAATATAAATAAGGATTTAATATAATCACATCAAAATCCGTCTACATTGAACATGTTACATCCTGAGCTATAGTTCAATAGTACTATGAAAGTTGTTATCAGTTATATAACTGATAACAAGATACATAACAAAATAAAAGTGGTAGGAAATCTTATCAGTTATAGAGATTAACACGGTAAAATAATTTATTCACAACAAATAGTTTTTTTACCAGTATAAAACCAAATACTGTTATAATTATAAAATTAGAGATGTAGAAAAATAAAGTAGAAAAAGTAACATGCGCGATTTGCAATCTTTCGCTGTAATCTTAAAGATTTCCTGTGTAAATAATTTACAAATTTTCAATCATTTTTGTACTCGAACCAAACAAAAATAACTGTTTTAAGTGATACTAGTAGGACAGAGCATCAATCGTTCACAACCTCCTTCTTTGTATTTAAGAAAACGAAAAACGAAATTAAAATTTACATTTCTCAATTTACGTATGTTTACTTTTCTTTGGAATTACTAAGTGAAGATAGAATAGGCATCGTATTTGAGCGAGTAAATTACCCAGTTTTATTTTAATATAAAATCTACATTAGGCGAAATTTACGTAGTTAAATAATAAGTTACTTGTTACAATAAGCGATTGTATAATTAAAAATTAAAAACTTTTAATTTAAACGACAGGATGCAATTCCAGTAAGAGGAATGAATATAAGACAAACTTAGTTTCGTCTAGTTAAATAGAAGGGAAGGCAAGCGGATATTTTTAGTAAAGCTAGCCCTCCTAGAAATTCAACAGGTGCAAGTATGCCGTTTAAAAAGGATGGATGGAAAGAAGACAAAGCAGCTCTTCTTTCTCTTAAGTAACGCTTACGATTTAATTTAATAGGTTAAAAATAAATAAGCGGCCGACAACCGCTTCGACCGATAAATGAATAAACCTATTCAATAACGTCAAAAAGAACTGCAGTAAAAAATAAATAATAGTTCTAGCGACACGAAAATAAGTCGTCAACAGGCAATTAAATATAACCGAGCGATTACTAATAATAATGAAGCAATATAAAGGTGAACGAACCAAAAGAACACATGACAACCTATGCGCATTGTATATATGCGCGTAAACGAGAAGTCCAATGCATCAGCGACCACCCTTCCGGTCATTACTAACACTCACGATTGCTAAATAATATTAAAAAGAAAAACATTAACAGTGAAGGTTTATAATAGAGTACATTATTTCCACTTCCGTAGGTAATTTTCTAATTTACTTGACGCTAAGAGAAAACTTAAATACACTATTTTTAGTCTAAAATAAATAAAAAAATAAAAAATGATGGGAAGTTTCTTCTCTGCATTGCTTAAGAATACGTTAATGAATTTCGTAACATTACAGAATTTTATGCGATACTGAAAGAAACTTGCCAATTATCTCCATGTATGTAAGTTTCTGGTTCCCGCATCATGCAAGAAACCTCAACCTATTTAAATCTATTTGCAGAATGAATTCTTTATAATAACCCCCTACTGAAATCATGGAATACTTTAAGATATCTTAGCATGATGTCAAAAGAAAATTTGCCAGGAGATCCCCACCTGCATCTTAACCGGGAAAACACAGTTTTTGTTATTACATTTAACAAAAATGAAAAAATTAACTAACTAAAATAAAAGCCATAAAATCTACATTAAATTTGATATGAAACATTTTTTATCATATAACGGAATTGAAGTTCACCACTCCAGCATAAAATAATTTTTTTATATTAGAAAAATGTTTTTTCTATCGTAAAGTGTAATAATTATAATAATTCTAACCTAATTGTTAGAACGTTAAAAATGGTTATTAACAAAACATTAAAATGAGCAAAAAATTTACACGATAAAATAACTTGAATAAATTAAAAAATAACAAATTTGAAGGGCACTTCATAAAAAAAAGAAAAAAATAAGGAAGTTCCCTCCTAATTCCGTTGCAAGATCATCACATCTAAAAATTTTAAACTATGTAAAATTTAAACAAAAATTGTCTTCGATAAAAATTAGAAGATATCTAACATTTTTGCTTCATCGCTTTTTTACTGAATAGTTATCGTGAGTTTCATTATTACTACATTTCATTGAAAATTTAAGAAAAGTAATAAGAAAACAAGATATTTTACATATTTCAGAAAGTCTTAGCTCATTTATAACAACTCTGATTGTTAAAGCAATCTCTTTAACATACAATTTCTTACTTTAATAAGTCACAAATTCCAGCTTGGAGCTTCTTCCGATCGGCATTTGAAACTTGCTTCATTCTTGACAACTTTTTTTTTTGTAATTTTTTAAGGTCAGGTTGCAATTTTACAAAATATTTCAACGGATAAAAAACATTTTTAAAAAAGTTTAATTTTAAAAAACTTTTCCAGCAATTATTTTTTTTACACTGGCTCCACGCTCTTCCTTAATAATCAGGCAAATCATTTTCCAAGATAAAGGATGTATTTTTGAAAAAAGTCTAAAAGGCAAAAAAAATTACATTCACAGATATTGATCGAATTTCCAGCAGGATCTCTACTTCCCTTTCGAAGTTCTTGTGGCTTTCTCACCAAGATTGAATTTTAGAGTAAGAGAACAAAACTTCTGTCGAGGGTTCTCTTCCAAATAATAGAAAAGAAAAAGTATCTGCAGAAAACACGTAATTTAACTTCATAAAAATATGTTCGTTTTCTATATGCACCAGATTCATTCAAGCAGTCGTTTCGCACACGTCGTGGTTTAATGAGAAGTATAAATAAATAAACGTACCTTGTTTATTCCTGCAATTTACTCGAATAGGCGTCGTAGACTCTATTAAATTTTTTTGTGGCAGTGACCCTTTTTTATTGTATTACTATGAAATACTAAATCAAAAAAGAAACTACCAAGCACTAAAACCACAAGAAACTCGTACTTTTTCCTAACAACTGCAACTGATTAGCAATGTTACAAACCGTACAAACCACACAAAAGTTAACATAAAACGTACAATTGTATTTATACTTCACTATACGTACAATTAATTCTTCGTTCAAGGAAAAAATAATAAAAGAAAATAAAGCGCAGCAAATTGCTAGAATTTACGTCAACCGTGCAAATATGACTTTTACCTACTTACACGTGCCTAGAGACTTACATTTTCTTTTACTTTATTTTAGTTTTAATCAACCTTTAAGGGTAACATATATATATTCATTTTTACACTCGTTATTTTTTTAAACAATTTATGAAACGAGAGAATATAATGGATTAAAGAATAAAATACAGTCGCTTCTAAAAGTCTGAGGAACAGTTATTCCCAGGTATGTACAAATTAAGAAGAAAAAAGAATTGCAGGATAAGAAAATGAAGGGGTAACGATAAAGATCAACTAGCAAACGGAAAAAATTATGATGTGGAATAAAATACAAACCTCGCCGCCAAAAAAAATGCGATCTTATAAAAGCTCTCTTGAACCATCACGTAACATATTCGGAAATAGAAAGATCAGGGAATTTAGAATCTTACGGATAGGTAAGTTAAATAGTAAAAAGTACCTTACTTCAAATAAATTAGTTTATTCTACTTCGGAGGCAAAAGAGTCAGGAACAGATTCAAACTTCCCTTAAGAAGACCCAACATTCATCTGCGGCAAAATTAAACTCAAAATATTTTACATATTTTGCATCGTATTCATCCAGATTTGTAGTACAGGATATGCTAACATTTAACTCACAAAAAAAAAGAAGAATTACAGAAAGCAAAATTAAACAGATGTAAAGCGAAGTATTTAAAAACTACTCATAATCATGTTTAACTTCATTTTGTTCTAGAGCATTTTGCGTACAAAAATACTTTTGCAGTACAACATTCCCGTGTAGTTTACAATTTCATTATCAAAATGAAGTGCTAAAAATCAATATGTTCGATAGCAATAAATAACTGTTTTATCAAAACCGACGTCATTATTTTAGCGTTAAAATATACAATAATGCATCTGAATCAATCCAACCGGTAGACGCAACCTATCTTGTACATCTATGAATGCCTGAATAATGTAAATATTACATCCCTCAGTACCATCACTATGAATGCAAAATGAACATAACATGTAAAACTCATCGATTCCATAAGTAATAATAACTTGTACGTATAAATAACACAAATGTAACAACGTTTATAGAATTAAAATAGAAGGGACTCGTAATCTACAGTTCATACAAACTTCGTGAGAAGTGACAGAATAATAGCGACCATTTCATTCAATATATGTATCTCCACCTCACATTTTGTTTAGATACAACTATACTATTTTCAAAATAAAAAATAATTAAAGCCACGAAACAGATTACAGGGGGATTACAGATACAATAAAAAAATTATTTATAACTATAAATCCAAATATAACAAATAGCAATAATAAATGCGTAAATAAATATTAATATAACGTATTACAAAATTAGCTAACAAAATATTATTTTATGTAGATTAATATTTGCTCTGATCATTAAATAAAAGTTTAAAAAGACTAACGTATTAATTTTTCCATTTTAAGAAATCGATCGTTCTCAATTAATAGAGATCGAAAGAAGTTAAATTAGAAGCTTTATTACCCCACCCTACATCTAAATTTACTGAGGATTTATTTAATTAAAATAGAAAAATCAATTTTAAATCTCACGGTTTTAATTGCAGTACGGACTGATACAAAGATTTACAGTTATGACCGTAATATAGACGTTCAGGCCGCCATAAATACCTAAAGAATATTTCGTTCGCTCATATGACAGATTCTAGTGAAGTTAGAATCCATGAATTTCTCGGACATAAAATTTCATTAAAATATTTTATCATTAAAATATATTTGGTATGAACAATAACGGGTTGAAAGAACTCAACGAGTTAAATTAATAACTAACAAATGACTAACTCATTAAAAATGAATCTGATTTTTTTTTATGGTTTCAATTCAGGAAATCTTAAGACCCGTAGCGAAGGATTGGGAGATTTGTATTGCGCAAAAAAAATGCTTTTTCAAATCGACTGCGATTTGAACAAGGTACGTTCTGGATGAAAGGCAAGACGCAACCGGTCTGCTACAAAACTCAGCGGAAAATATAAGCTATTTGCTTGCTTCGATGGTTCACATAAGTAAACCTCATCTGTATAAGTCGATAAGATGAAAGGTACGCGAGAAGATATTTCAAATATACACCTCTAACATTCGTTCAAGGCTGCTCAACTAATAAATAAGCCATATTTTACTCTCTCCCTATCCCGATATCAATTTAAGAACTACCGAATGTCAGTGTCGGGAACGTATAACCCAGATTCTGGAACAGACTCCACCCCGATCGCACTGCTTCGTGTCAACAAAATCAATAGCTCAAACAAAACCGCGCACCGTGGGGCGCACCGGAATAATACTAGTCCTCAAATAAACAAGTTTACAAGTACGTGTAAAGCGTATATTCTCCGGAAAATTTCAGCCGACATTATCATTAAACATGTTCCATACAAAACTACGTTCGCTATCAAAATTAAATTGAACTAAGAAATCTTTAATTTGTATACACGATTAAAAATTTATTCGGCAAAGATGAATCAGGACGTAAAACATCTTCTCAAACTGTTGACGAGTTAACAACAAATAAATTTAAAACATAACTAGTGAATAATGTAAAACACATTGTCTTATCAATACATATGAAGATTAAATAACAGTAATTCGTAATTTTAGGATCAGCGGTAAGGATAAGTTAGTCCCTAAAGTTTAATTCTAAAACAAAGAGAGAGAAAAAAAGACGATCGATTTAACAATACCAAACCAACTTTACTAAGTAATCCATAAAATACCATTTTTATATTTGTAATAAGTTTTATTACTTTCAAATAAAATGAAAAATTATATTCATTTGTATGAAATTCATTCACGGTTTATAAAACTGTAGAATTTTACATTTCCAACAAAACAAATAAATTGAATATATATTAAATGTAATGTGAAATAACATCACAATAAGGTTTTGTGATAAGACATTCGCCGACTTCGCGTATTTGGATGATATATAAATCAACTAATAAAACAGAAGCAATGTGTAATGTAAAGAAAACGCACAATTACACAAGTTGCATTTCAGTACAACTGGAAAACTAAGAAGCTGAACTATACCACCTAATAAAAATTAAAAGAAAAGTCATCTCTCTGAACTTTAATCATGAATACCAAGAAAACAATAAAAACACTAAAAGCAAAAAAATTAATTCCCATTTGTCAAAGATTTTAGAAAAACTGAATGTAACATTAAAATTCCTAACACTTGGGGGGAAAACCATTTAATGATGAATGTATCGA
>JAAAKQ030353028.1:0-47562 GCA_010016005.3 Zanna intricata
GTACAAGACTACACTTCATTCACATTCATACATATCATCCTCTGAAGTAATACCTTGCGGTAGTTCCGGAGGCTAAAAAAAAAAATTTAAGTTGATTAACAATTGTTCATTATAACTGTATTGATTGCCTGACTGTGATAACAAATTATTAATAGATGTCATGAATGAGTGTGAACCATCATATTCTTTATTCATTTTTCAGAATTGATTTTCAATTTTGAAATATTTTGTGCCGAGTAGTTTAGAATATTGTGACAGAGAAACTGTTGTTATAAAAAATATGGTTAGATATGGGTGCTGATAGTAATGTTAATGGGTCACAAAAGCAAAAACACGTGGTTTTAGCTCAAATCTCTTGTAGCATTTTGAAAGGGAATGATCTATTCAAATGCATTTTCACTGGGGGTGAAATCTATCAAAACACTGCATCACTGCAATGGTAAATTTTTTTTTTATTTTTCTCTACAAAAAATCATTGCAATTCTTTCTCTGGTTTTGTTCAGACTCGTATTGAGCATTCCTGAGATGCATGGTTAATTCAGACCTAACCACCAAAGAACACCAATATTCACGATCTAGTATTCAAATCCATGTTAAAGTAATAACTGCCTTAGGATTTGAACCTTACAACTCTAAAACTCAAAATCGGCTGATATGTGGTGATGAATTAACCATTAGATGAAGCCTGGTGGGCTATGGCAATTTTCTGGATAAAGAAAAGTATTTTATTTGATTCTCTAGAACAGAGAATAACTTTTTAATCTGAAGTATAACCCTGCTAAAACTTTTAAGACCAAAGTTGTTATCCAAAGGGGTATTTTTTTTTCCTGTGATAAGACAAACTTTTCAATTGTTGATAAAAGTTTGATAAGAAATTTTTGCTAAAGAATGCTGCTCATCCTAACTTTTATCTAATACTGAGTGATGCTTACCATTTATTTTCATTCATTAAAGAAATTGCTGTGATTGCAGCTGTTAGAAAATGATAGCAAACTGAAGAAGCACTAGTAACTGCTTCAAGATAAGGAATGGATGTGTGTGTCAATGGAATTAGATGATTATGAATTGATGTAAAAATTGTGTGGAAGTTAAATTGTTTTGGCTGTAATAAATAATTTTTGTTTTTCAATCTCCTACTGATCTTTTTGTTTGAACAGATAAAAAAAAACATATAACATTTATACTTTTTCTATTAAAGCATACTGTTATAGATTAATACTTAGTATTAGTCTAATCTTCTTCCTTGACTTAACTGTAATATTGTATGAGTACTATTTAGTTCTGTGATTACGGATAGTTAACAAAAATGACAATGTTTTGTGATATTCCAACGTATAATATTATACAGGAAAACCTTCTTAAAACAGAACCTGATGCGACCAATTAAGTCTCACTCTTGCACAGAGATTTTTTATTTCATTTATAATGAAGCTAATTTACAATGAGATCCTGTGGAATGAATTGTTTGAATACAGTATAAAATAAAGAAGACAATGTATGTTCTAATTATTCTAGAAACTGATGTATTGTATACAGATATTATTTGTTACGTTTTAAAAATTTTAAAACTGAAGCAGAATATGTTAAAGAATACAGTATTATACAGTTGCCTTTATAAATTTTGACCTTGTTGTAGTAAGAACGGTTTCCATTCACAGGTAAATATAAAATACATATTTCTGTCCTTAGATTAATTAAATTTCATTTGAAAGTTTACTTGAAAAAAATAAGAAATACGCTTATCCTAAAACACATGAACTAATTGATCCTAAATTAAAATAATTTACTAAAAATTTATGAAGTACTGAGTTAAAATTCTAAATGGATATCAAACGATCAAAATTTGAAAGATGACAACACTTAACGAGAAAATTAAAACTATTACTGTTTCCAATCATGGGTGTTTGCACTCTAAATAAAATTATTCTCAATTGATTTGTTTAGAAATTCTAAGAAATTATTAACTTTTGTTGACAAAATGCAGATCTTTTTTTTTATGTAAGCTGTGTCTGCTCTACTGTGTTTTTATTAATGACCATGTAGGCTTTTATTAGTAACTTGCTGCCATAAATGTAACTGTGTGTACTTATGCTAAACAGCAATTAATAATCTACTTACTGCATTTATTATTTTACAAATCTTGGTTAGTGGACATTTTTTTATTCACTATTTTGTTAGACTATTTAAAAAAATTCTTTTTTTTATGTGATTAATTTTAACTTGTAAAATTAAAAGTAAAATTCATGTTTCTTTACTGTTTCATTGTACAGTTTTCTAGTTTTAAAAATATAATTTTATATTAAAATAAATTAGTACTTGCAAAACTGTTTCAGGTTTATTTTTTCAAGAGGTTCTGTTTTGTATTAAAATTTGCTTGTTAGTAATACATTACAATATTCCTTAAGAGAAAAAGAAATGAGTTTGTTTGTGTACTTTTTGCAGTTATGTGTTTTCTTATATTTGATTCATTACTAATATTATTTTTTTCCACAAGAAATGATAGAAAAAGGTTGTGTTTTTTTTTTTTTTTTTTTTTTTTTTATGTATCAATTTATATTAATATTAGTTTCATCTGCATATTGTCAGTTATTTCTTGTACTTTCTGAGAGATTATTAATTTACATTAACTTAACAAAATTTTGAAGCATTAGTAGTAGTTTGTGTTATATAGACGTTGTTTTTTTTTAATTTTTAAGGTCCTAATCAGTCTGGTTATGGTAGCAATTGGAATTGGAATATGCCTCAGAATGGTCCAACAGCAACTGGTGGTCCTCCGGCAGGAACCACTCCTGGTCCACAAGGTATGGATTTTGAATGTTATAAATGCTTGTTTATTTTATTCCTGACTTTTTATATTCAATAACAATTTCTGAAATTTGATGACATTTTAACTAAGACTGTGTTTGAATGGTTAAAATTAATAGTAATTTTTTTCTGCAACCTGTATGAAGGAAATTGTTACCAATGTTTTTCAGTTTCAGTTTTTCTTGTGAAATTCTGTTATATAAATTATATGCAGTTACCCTAGCAAAAATTTGGAAAATAAAATAAATATTTATCTCTTATTGTAGTCAATTGATGGTGGGAGAGTGAGATAAGTCTCTTATATTGGCTATGTGCTGCCTATTTCAGCATTGCTTAAGAGCTATCTTAATAAGTAAATCCTACACTCAGTATATCCACAGTAGTAATGTTGATACTAGGAACAAACTTTCCAGATTTAAATTTAATGTTTGTAGGCTTAAAAAGAATTTGAAAGGTGGAATTTCTTAGCCGTATTAGAAGTTATTTCTATGAGCCAATCAACAATAAAACACAAATTTTAATTTGCTTCAGGACTGGTGTACTTTTTTAAAATTTAAATCTTGCTTACCATTGCATTATTTGAATATTTGTCTAGAAATTGAATGAGCTGAAGTAGAGTACATTTTACAGTAGACTTTGTTAGATAAGCCAGAATAGTTTTTCTGATACTTAACACATCAAATAGCACAATACATAAACAACATTTAGTGGCAGTAGGAAATTTAGTGATAGTGGTAGCATTAACTATCATTATATATATTATAATATCCATATTTTATTACAAAAAATAATTGCTTCCTATTTGTCTCATTTAATTTTTAATATGTTAAATTTAACTTAAAAAAAAAATCATTTGTCATCATTTTTTAATACTCATTAAAAAAAAAGTTTGCCTAACAATATTTGTATTTTAAGTTAATAATTTTTCAGTTCTATCTTTTATGTATTTACTTGATAATGTCAGGGAAAACATCAGGATGCATAATTTAAATCATAATTTCAAAAGCAACCAGCGGTTGCTTGGATAGTTTATGCTGAAAGTATGGTAAAAAGAAAAAAACAAATTAATGTTTAAACAAAATTTTAACTAATTTTTTTATAATAGCATCGAAGAAAAAGATGTTCTTATACAACAGTAATGGTGTGCACAAGATAAAATGTAAATGCAATGCACCAAAAATTTGACTGGAAGAAAATTAAAATAAATACAGATGAGCCCATGAAATTTTTTAAAAATAAAAAAAAGGGTTCTAATTATGCACATTTAATAAAAGAAGGAAAGGTATAATCCAATGAAAATGGAAGTATCAATGAAACATCCACAAATGTGTTAATGGAAGAATGAACATTTAGGTCTAGATATCGTTAAATTAAAAAGTAACAGTAAAACTGATTGTAAAAGAACAGATCAACAATCAAGCAGATCTCATTTTCAAGAGCCTCAGTTTACTGAAAGCAGCAAATAGATATGTAAAATTACAAGATGAGTATAATCAAATAAACAAGAAGAAGGCTGGATAAGGCATGACATCAAATATAGGAAAAAGCATTGACTAAACACTACATAAAAATATTCATGAATGTTTAACCCTTAACAGCCGCACTGATCAGAGACAAATTTCCATGCGGACTAAATTAACTTAACACGCAGTCATTTACATCCCCACCCTTTCGTTATTTTTATTAAAAAAATTTCAAAAAATTTACAGTACATTAAAAAAACTTTCCGTATTTGTATAAATCAAATGTCTTTTCAATACAACCAGTATAACAATTACCACAGATATAAATAAAAATCGTCCTTTTTTAATTACATAAAATTTTCGTAAT
Source organism: Zanna intricata (assembly GCA_010016005.3). Classification (NCBI taxonomy): domain Eukaryota; kingdom Metazoa; phylum Arthropoda; class Insecta; order Hemiptera; family Fulgoridae; genus Zanna; species Zanna intricata. The sequence goes on from JAAAKQ030353028.1 coordinate 4,636, forward strand.
TCACAAATTTTATCTTTTTCCTTTATCAATAAATATGTTTTTACGATTTTTTCCTCTGTGTATAAAGCAGAGTTCCTAGATTTGAAAGAAACTGTATTTTCTTAAGATAGGTTGAACACAATATTTAATCGCATAATGAACACAATATTTAGGAAATAATTGCACGCATAGTTCATCTACACTGTCTTCCGTTAAGTTCCTGTATTCTTTCATAGTCAATAAGTCAGCTCTGAAAAAAAATTAAGTAAAAAGAAAAAAAAGAAAAGGAAAGTAAGTAGATCTGAAGTGTACCCTATACCGCCAAATTACAAAAATAACCACATGCGCACTTGACTCATTATTATTTGTACATTTATACGACCATATAAATATTATTACTGAATAAAAAATATATACACAATGAAAAAATTAAATTAAAAAAATAATAATAAGAATTGCAATGATATTCGCTAAGAGAAACAAGTAGTGTGACAAGCCAGCTCTGGTTAGTCATTCTGACCTGACCGCGCTGTGCCAGAAAAATACGTATAGTAAAAATAACATATCTTTTTTTGCATTCAACAAAATGTCCTTCTAAGAGTTTCTTTGGATTCTCTTATTATATTGTGAAATATAAAATGTAAACACCAAGCTAGTGGGTTGAAAAAAATCTAAAATAATAAATAACTGAGTTAAAATCTAGAAGTTACATGTTTGGATGTAAATCGTCATAAAAATATCAATCTTCATGGCTGTCAACCAAGCAAATATTATTATAATATTAGACAAAATAGAGAACACGCACATACAAACAAAACCTTTGTAAGACAAATTTAGAACGAGTAGGAAATTATATATCGCTGAGAAGGATTGGATTAGACCGTTTCAAATGAGCCAAAAACCTCCATAAGAAAGGCATTTAAAAATGTTCCCATATATCCTACAATACATTGTGATACCTTCTTGGAAACAAGCGAATTGTTACCAATAATCGTACATAAATATAATAATTGTGCTAATAAATTTACATGCCTACAACTGTAATGAATATAAGAGCCTACAAAGTAGCAAATTATAGCTATCGCGGTGCATAAGGGTTAAAAATACCAATACATTAAGTGTTGACAATGGAGTGGTTCAGAAGGGTAAGTCATAAAAATACGAAGCTAAGAAAGGTAAGCCATACTTAACATAGAACATATTTATTGTTCTGGATGATGTATATTGGATTTTAAATTCTGTTGCAAAGTAACAGAAACTTGGATCTCACAGTTTTAGAAATAAGGGATTTAATTCAGAAATTTGTTTGGAAGATGCTAACACACAGTTAAGTATGTGATGTAGATTTATTTTCAGTACTGGTAATAACTGTAACTGTTGGCAGTTTGTAATTTAATGATGTTCCAATAACAGAAGAAGATGATGGGGAAATTATTCAGTTACAAACAGCAGAGATTGTAAAGAGACAAGGAAGATGAAGCAGCAACGATCTCCAGTTAACAGCGGCTCAAATAATTATCCAAGTGTAAAATACTGTCAGAAAAGATTAAGTGAAACAAACTATAATAGTTTGCTGTGATGTAAGTTTGAAATTAAGATTTGGACAACATTTGTTCAAATTTAAACTATTGCAGAGATAAATATAAATTCCAAAGCAAGATCTTAAAAAATATTAGCTACTGCTTATTGTGGTGAACAATCAGAGTTTTATAAATATGAAAAAGAATTTTTTTTTCCTAATAGTTGTGGAAAAGGGTTTAAATGATATGTTGGCAAACAAAGCTATATCTTAGAAGCATGCTTGTTTGAAAAACTTATATATACTTGAGAAAGAACAAAAAAAAAAAAAAATTACATTGCTTATAAAAATTGACTTGTTTAAAAAAATAGAGAGCTTCTTCCATTAGCTTTAAAAAATGTTTCTTGTATGTTTTCTCCCTCAGGCACTTGCTTATTAAGCCTACTTAGCTCATCAGTGTCACTGTTTTGCTGAAACGATAATAGGTTTTTGCAGTCTTGTTTATTTTATTTTTTTTATGTGTAATGTATTTAAAAAAAAAAAAAATGATTTGGACACAGGGACTTAGGGTTTGGACACAGCTATTAAATTACTTGTGCACTTCATTTGAAAGTGAAATATGATTCTCCAAGTGGCTAAAATTAGTTAATTATTAAATATGTTAAATATGTTATGTTAAATATTAACATCAAATATTTATACAATTATTAATTCAACAATCTTACATGAAATATTAGGAGAGAGTAAAAATCTCTTTATTATTGATATTAATAGTCAGTATTATTTGTATCTTTGTGAGTTGCTTATAAACAAATGTTTTTGATTTCTGGTTGTGTAGTATAAATAATTTTCTGTTAAATTTCCATTTTCTAATTTGTACGTTTGTAAGACAAATTGTGGGAGTGAAACCTCTCTAGAATATTTCTAGGTTATACCGTTATAATTTTATAGCAGAAAAACCCTTCCATTTTTTGAAAATATCAATTTTTAAATTCTTCAAGGGCTGACCTGACAGGTTTTAATATTATCTGATCAATCTTCAACATTGACAATTTCATTTTTTCACACATTTGTAACTTTTTAGGGGTTCCTGCCAAAGAAATTCAAACATTGATGTCTTGTGACCATTCCATTCTGCATTTAGTATAAGTTTTTATTACATTGTAGATGCCTTATTGTAAGTGTTAAAAATATGAAGTAACACATGAAATATTTAATGCAAGGACCTCACAGCATCACTGAAAATTTAAATGAAAAAATTCTGAAATTACATAATATGTTAGATAAAAAATAGTATGTTAGATTTAAGAACAAAGAAAGCAGGTTTTCATGACTGACCTTTCAAATTTTCCTGTTTATTGGTGCCTTTTATGCTCTGCAGTAATGTTTTACATGTATTACTACTGAATGAATGCATCTTTAACAGTTATAATAATATGTGTGACTTGTTTGTTTTAAAAAAAAAAAAAAAAAAATACTTTCTAAATTCTTAAAGAGCATTAGTGAAAATTAAATTTGCTTGCCAAATAATAATAAAGAATTTTTTATTTTTTTTGCTATAAAAAAGAAAAACATATCTGTTTTTTACACACAAGTTTAAAAAAATTATCTCAGAACATAATACTGATTAATAAAAAAAATGTATTATTCAATTTCTTTTAAAATATTTTATGTTAGGTTTTGATTAAAATTAATTTTCTAAATTTCTTTATAAATTTAGTGCAATGTTTTGTTTATTGGCAAAACAACCAAACTTATGAAGAGTTTTTTCCAATTTTGTTTAATAATTTCAGTAATTTGAATAATTTTCTCAAAGACTATTGAAAAATATCTTTTATGTAATTATTGACACATCTGTGTCTGAATGTAGAAATTAGGCTAGAAAAATAATTGTGTGCTTCATCATGGGAATTTTGAGGTGCTATTGCACAATTTTTAACTTGTACTGTTCTCCCCCCAAAAATAAAAAAAAATAAAGGTAAAATGAGATAAATACAGACCTCTGTATTTATGATGTTTTTCATTGCAAAATAAATAGCATTATTTATTTATTCATGTTTATTGTTAATAGATTTTTATGTTGTCAACCAGGAATCTTAAATTAAAATATTTTTATTAGGTGACATGTACACAAGAGCTGGAGCCGGTGCAGGCCCAACACCTACTGGACCTACACCTCCTGGTGCAGCTGCAGCGCAGAAACCAGCTAGTGACTACACAGGCTATGGAGGTTATGCTGGTTATACACAGGTACATAAACATTATTTATCTATTTAAAAATCTTATATTTTTATGATTATTTAATTGTAACTGCATATTTACATGGAGTTAAACATAATGTGAATTTTTTCCAACCACAACTGGTATAGTTTCTAATTTTAACTATTAGAAACTTAACAAATATCGGAAAAAATATTGAATGATACTCTGAAAAACTATACCTTAAAAAACTTATTTTTGTTATAATACAGTGTTTACCCATATTAATTTTTAGTGTTAATTTAGGTTAATAAGCCTAAGCCCTTAGTTTTCAAAATATTAAAAATTTTCTCATTTCCATCACATCTCTTGAGTTAACTTATTTATTAGAAAGAGATAATAGCTCACTGGGCCGGTCTGGTAGTTTACGCGACATCGCAAATTAGCTGATTTTGAAGTTGAGAGTTCCAAGGTTCAAATCCTAGTAAAGGTAGTTATTTTTATGCGGATTTGAATACTAGATCGTGGATACCGGTGTTCTTTGGTGGTTGGGTTTTAATTAACCACACTTCCCAGGTCTTGTACAGTCTTCCTGAGACTGTACAAGACTACATTTCATTCACATTCATACATATCCTCTGAAGTTAATACCTTACGGTAGTTCCGGAGGCTAAAGAGATAAAGAGAAAAAGAGATATTAAAACACCGGGTTGGTCTTTTGTTGAACTTTTCATTACAAATCAGCTGATTTTGAAGTCGCGAGTTCTAAGTTCAAATCTAGTAAGAGATCATGGATACTGTTCTTTAATGGTTGGGTTTCAATTATAACTACACATCTCAGGAACCATTGACCTGAGACTGCATAAGACTTCACTTATTATTTACATTCATACACAGTAAAAACATGTAAAAGCACAAGTTTTTTTTTAATGTACATTAAATTGATAATTTTTAAATTTAATCATTTTTTAAATATTAAAAAATTGTTTCATTTCTTGCTGATATATATCTAAAATTGAAAGAAGTAGAAGATTGTTGTATTTTCATTATTCATATGTAATTGTAGGCTAGTTTTAAGTAACGGGATTTATTTCAATTTGATTGACCAATTGATTATTATACATTTGTACATTAATCATAAATACTAGAAAGTTTGATTATCTTCAACGGTTAACTAAGGGATTTTTAACCTGAATTAATATTAAAAATGACTATATAATTTACTTTGGTAAACTGTATAGTATAACAAAAATAAAAATTATTTCAGGCTTAGTCATTTAAGAATTGTTTACTAATATATTCCATTCTATATATACCATTCAAATATTTTTTCTTATACTTCTTTATTATAGTTAAGAGTAAAACAGTTTTAATTTAAGCTTAATGTTTTAAAGAATGGAAGTATTCCTTATAAAATCATAGTTAGTATTAGAATAATGCAAGTAAATGAATGAAAAATATAATTGTGTGTACCAGGTGGTCTGAAAAGTTTGTAGGCTGACACATAGATGGCTCTACTAGCCTTAACCTTAAAAAAAAGACACGTATATATATATTTGACAGATGACGTACTATTAGTTTGTGAGATATAGCATTTTGAGTGAAGCAACTTTTGTTAGTTCGAAAAAAAAATTGATAAAAAGGAATTTCGTGTGTTAATAAAGCATTGCTTTTTGGCAAAAAAAATACTGTTGAAGCCAAGGCTTGGCTTGATAAACATTATTCGGACTCTGCACCAGGAAAATCAACCGTTGAGATGTGGTTTGCTAAGTTTAAATGAGGCGAAATGAGCACCAAGGACGATGCATGCAGTGGACGCCCCAAAGAGGCTGTTACCAACAAAAACATAAAAAAGTCCACAAAATAATTTTGGATAACCGTAAAGTGAAGTTGATTGAGATAGCTGAGACCCTAAAGGTATCAAAGGAATGTTTTGGACATATCGTGAATGAATATTTGGGTATGCGAAAGCTCTGTTCAAAGTGGTTGCCGCACGAGCTCACAATTCACCAAAAACAACAACGAATTGATGAATCTGAACAGTGTTTGGAGTTGTTCTAATGTAATAAACCAAATTTTTGCGTTGATATGTGACAATGGATGAAACTTGGCTCCATCATTTCACACCGGAGTCCAATCAACAGTCAACCAAGTGGACTGCACATGATAAACAGACTCCAAAGCATGGAAAGACGCAAACGCAACAGTTGGCAGGCAAGGTTATGGCATTAATATTTTGGGATGCGCATGGTATAATATTCATCAACTATCTTGAAAAGTGAAAAACCATCAACAGTGACTATTACATAGCGTTATTGGAGCGTTTGAAGGATGAAATCTTGGAAAAAACGGCCCCATTTGAAGAAGAAAGTGCTGTTTCATCAAAACAGTGCAACCGTGTCACAAATCAATGAAAACTATGGCGAAATTGCATGAATTGATTGGGCTTCAAATTGCTTCCGCATTCACCGTATTCTCCAGATATGGCCCCCAGGAATTTTTTCTGTTATCAGACCTCAAGAGAATGCTCGCTGGAAAGAAATTTAGCGCCGATGAAGAGGCAATTGCTGAAACTTATGCCTATTTTGAGGCTAAAGACAAATTGTACTATAAAAATGGTATGGAAAAAATTGTATGTCTGCTATAATCATTGTATCCCCCTCAAAGGCAACTATATTGAATAATAAAATCAAATTTTATCAAAAAAAAAAGATTTTTTCTATGTTAGGCTACAAACTTTTCAGCCGTACTGTTACATGAAAATTGACCAGATTAAAATAAAAATATTCACAGGCATTCCTATTGCCTTTTTTTATGAATAATGTGCAATGTAAAAATTATTTTACAGAGATTAATCTTTTAAATTGAATTAAGTTCTATTAACTAAACCAACTTGGTACATAATATTTTATACTAGGAGGTTTATTTAATAGATTATAGAAGTGTGTGTGTGTGTGCGCGGGGAATGTATGCACACAGATGACAACTTACTAAAGGCCAATTGTGTCTCTTAATATAGAATTGATAAATCACGTTAACTAAATGTGAAGTTTGATAAATATTAATAAAGATTATTTTATTAGCATGTCACTGTTTGGTTTTTTATTTTTTAGTATTAATGTTAAATTTTATTAGTAAATATACATTACTGCTGCAGTTAAATATCAAATATGATCTTATGTTTGAATAATGCAGGGGTTTAATGCGGAACTAAAATTCTAGGAACAATCTGCAGATTCATTTGTCTAGAGTATTTTATATGGTTCCCCACCATATACTTATATAATACTATTAATTGACACAGCACAGATCAATTACTTGTTGGGTTAAATTGACTTGTGGTCAGTAGTAAAATGTTTTTGTGCTTTTTGAAGGATTTCTTGAATCTGAAATAGAGTGAAAGGACTAGCTATTAATTAACTGATATTTAAAATTCTGTTGCGTTCTTAATGTGTAAGAATTTTTGTGAAGTTAGCAAATGTGGTAGTATTCTAAGTAATATGGCTAAAATATTATCTATTTTTAATAAAAACAAATAAAAAGCTAATTGAGATGACTTGAAATAAATTTTTTTATTTCTGTTATTTTTTTATTATAACTGTTCAGATGGTTGTTCTACACAATTTAGCAAGAATTCATTTTGTTGTATATATATTCAGTTGAAATCTAGATATTACATTTTGCTGGTTCTTCTTTTGTATTTAGATGGAAAATTCATAAAAATAATTTTAAAAAGTTGACAAATGTTGAACCAAATAAATAATTGCCACAAATCTTCCTCTAAACTTAACATAGTTTTCATTTGTTATAAATTATGCCTTTTTTTTTCTCAAATAGGATATCCATTTCACTTATAGTACATTGTTGAGCAGTTCATTGAACTATGCACTTAATTTAAAATTGATTTTTCCCTTTACATTAAGCATATTCTTCTTATAATGTTAATTTTTGGTACCTTACCATCTCAATCCTGCTGGTAGACAAACATAATTTCATTCTTTTTTTACAATTTTTATTTTCTTGGTTAGATCTGTTTTCTCAACTTTCAGGAAGTGAGAATTTTAGAAAGAAAAGTTAAAAACAAAACAAAAAATTACGATATTCATTGATTAAAAAGTAGAAATAATTCAGGTCATTTTTTTTTTTTTATAACTGAGGCTTTGGCTATAAGGAGGAGGCCCTGTCCTTATTGATGTGAATTGAACTAGTTTCTGTTCTTCAAAAATATTGATTAAAAACCTGCTTATAATTTCTCAAAATTGAAGAAAACTTAGGTTAGCTCATTGGATTTAAAAAATCAAATAGCTTTAATCGTGTTGATTTGCAGTGAGTTTCTGTAATATGACTTGACTGTAATCATGTTGAATTGTAATGTGATCTTTATAGGGATGTTGCTTGGATTAAACTAAAAAAAGATTCATATAAACAAACTTTTTTTTTTAGTTACTGCCAGTCGAATAGTTCTCCCTTTTTGACATTAAAGAGAAAATGCCAGTTAAGCACTGATAACACAGTTAATTAGGCTAAATTAATGACTTATATAAATATATGAGAGAAGTCATGAGTTATAATTCATTATAGTTACTGTGTAACCATTTTTAGTAATTTTACATAAAGAATTAAAACAAATTAATCTTATATGTTAAACCCATTTTGAGAAATCCCTGTGAAACAAAAATAAAAAAGCCTATAAATGTGTCTATATAATTATGTTTTGCGAAAATTTAAAACTTTCAGAACATATATTATGTTGAAATGTTTTTATTAATATTGTAAAATTCTAATTTTCAGTACATTAATATATAAAAAGTACTCGTGTACTTCTGGTGAGGGGGGAATAGTAAAAAAATAATCCTAATACACATTTTACATGTATAAACATAGAAATTTTATACTGACTTTAGTATTGACACAAAAAAAATTTTTTTTATCAAATTTATTCCCCACTGATAAATAAATTTATAAAGTAAAAATCATGATTGATCATGATAGTTTTCATCTACATGTTTCAGCCAGTTGGAGTTATCTATCTTGATATTGAGCTATCAATATTCTTTTGTTTTTAATTGTTAATTTCTTCAATTCAAACATGATTTCATTTAACTGCAGCTTATGTAGATAAGTTTTCACATTAAAAAGAAGTGGATTCATTTTGATTGAACTGCTTGCCTGTGTGGATTGCCTAAGCCATTCCACTGATAGGAAAAACATTATATTGAGGTGATAAATAACATCAAAAATGACTTGCTGCTTTCATGTTGACAATATTATATTCAGTGTTTTGATGTTCTTGGTTTTCTAAAATTTGTTGTAGCTTATTTTTGAAGTAAGTTTAGATAATTGGCATATGAGTTTTGCAGGTAACTGACTGAAATATTCCTATGTAATTATTTAAAGAGTATTTGAAAGTAGTTTAAAAAAGTTACTTGAAGATTGAATGTTAAAATTTATTGCCCCAGACACATAATTCCCAGTAAGTGTTGATCAGCTTTTATCACAAAACTGATATATTTGTTAGCAGTAAGTTAGCGATTGCAGCTTTTAGTTTATCTCTACTGCTACCTTCAATAATTAAATTTTCTTTTACTTCAATAAAGTAAATTTTCTGTTATAAGAATGGGTTGATAAACTCTGTAAAATGTAACTTTCAACCTGTTTGTCTACTTTGAATAATTATTGGAGAGCTTTGAGCACATGCTTGAAGTTGATTATTCTTTAGACCAAGTTTCAGTTACCACTACTGCAATTTTTATATGTTTTTTCATACACATATGTTACAGAAATTTTTATACACAGGATTTTTTCATTTAGTTCATTGAATATTTTGTCCAAGTGTAAGAAATTGTAAAAGTTGACTTCAGCAATGTTTTATTGAAACTGCTTTGATATTACTGACACCTTCCTGAAATTATTTACCCTGAGATCATTGTTTGGGAATTATATGTTTGAATAAACATCTTGTCATTGATTTTATAATATTCTTTTTTTAATAGGATTCTACAAGCTATGGTGGTGGAAGGAGCTATGGTGGTCCGGATGGGACAGGTCAAGGTAGTGGAGGTGGGTACACGAAGCCATTTGATTTTCATAAGGAATGGCCGTCCTCTTGATTGAACGATTGACCGATTAACCGCACATCTAGCCGGTTATATTGTCAAAGTGAGATTAGGGCGTAGTTAAAATTATTAAATATGATATGTAAGAGTAATAATTATTATTATTATAATTAATATAATACTACATATAATGTGTGTCCTCTCTCGTATCATATAATTATCAATATGTGTTGTTAACAGAGAGGACATAAAAGTGTCTTTTTATTATGATTATTATTATTATTATTATTAACTATATTACACATACATGCATTCATTACTATTACATTATTATTATTGATTATTAATATATCATTATCATTATTATTATTATTATTATTCATGGTATAATAGAGAAAAAATATTAATCGCTTAGTTGTAATGAAATTATTTAAAAAAATATGAATGTTCATCGACTGATATGTATATATACAGGTAATAGGAAATTTCTTAAGATAAATTAATTCATTGTTATTTAATTATTAATTATTATAAGTATTGTAATTTTAAAATATTTGTGGTTACTTTGACTTGTCCCTGAAATGTTGAAAATGTTTTTTATGTACCTTTGATCCCTAGCCCCATTTTTACCTGCCCTCCCTCCCCTAGACGTTCGATTTTTCCCTTATTATTATATTATATTACATTATATTTATATTATATTGTATTATTAATTATTTTATACGACGATGATAATAATAATATTTAATTATAATTAATATAATGAAATCAGTCATTAATTTTAAGAGGCCATGCCATTGTTTTTATGTAAGGAGCAATAAATAAGTAAATAATTTAATGAAATATATAATAAAAGAGTTATTATTAGCTGCTAGCACTGATTAATTATTAATTATATAGTGGGTCAAGTTTGTTATTTAATTGATAATATTTATTACTGAAAGAATTGTACAAATCTCATTAAGAATATTACTAAAATAGGATATTAATTATTGCAATTTTTAAATTTTAATAACTTAAGTATGTTAATTACATTACGGTAATCTAATAAATTAATTATAAAACAACAGTTTAAGAATTATTATTAATGAGTATAAAATATTAATTTATCGATAAAATAGGTTTATTCATTCAGGCGTAAGGAATTAATTGGTTAATTTTTAGGTTTAGATCTTAATTAATAACAACAGACTTTTTGATGACTGGTTGAAAGTACAATTTTTATTAAGATTCCAAGATAATTTATATTGGCATCGTTGTAATTATTAATAATGTAAAAAAAAATTACTATAACCTACATTATAAATATATTATTATTACTGCTACTATAATTATTATTAACTATTATTATTATTATTATTATATTATTATTATTATTGAATTGTTTGTTTTTATTTTTTTATTTTGTCTGAGAGTTTATTATTTTGTAACAATTTATTATTTTTTTCTATATATTATATTTAAATAGACTGTGGCGTTAAATATTGATTAAGTAATCCCATGGATGAAGCTTTTAAACGTAAATAATGTTAAGAAAATTCCTATTAGACGTTGTATAATTATTATGAATAATAAATATTGTGTTCTTTGTGATTATTATATACACGCAATATATTAGCGTTGATGACAAAATAATATCGAGTTATTTATTATGCCCCTGTATACATTACACCGTGTCCCTTCTTTTACCTCTACGCTATCATTTAAGTCCTGTTATTTTGGCAACATTGCGAGTATTATATTTCAGCATTTAATTATAATAATAATAATAATAATAATATGATAGATAATTACATATTTTACACAGTCTTAAAACAACTATGTGCTTTTTTAATTTTTTTTCATGTGTGTTTTTGAAACTTACATTTACATTAATGGACAAGTTAAAGTAACTGTTTTTTTTTCTTTTCTTTAATTTTATTTTCTTTTATTAACTATAAATAAGCATAAGAATTTCTAGTCACATCCACTTTGGAGTACATCTTTTTCTTATTAAATTTTTTGCTTAGAAACGTAACACGGTTGTTAGCAGTTAATGTTAACGTGTTCTGAATTAGTAAAAGTGCGGTCGGTCGGTATAATTTATTACAGTGTTTTAGTCGGATCACTGTTAAGCCAGTTGCTCAATCAATGAGGTCTGTCTGACCTTTTTTTTGTTTTTCACTTTGCTTGTACTTGCAGTGTTGCAAAATCCTTTTTGCCTAATCTATCCTTAATTTTACTAGATTTTTATTTGTTTTCTTTGTGATTTCTGTTAAAGATATTTGTGTCATGTCTCTTGTGCTGAACAATATTGGTACTTATTTTTTTTATTTGTTTACTTGTAGTGTGGTGATGGTGCAATGGTTTGTGATTTGAGTACAGAATGTTTTTGTCTTAAGTGTTTCTCAGTACTGCCTATTGATTTTAATAAAAAGTTAATGTTATTAACAGGTTTTTCATAATTAGCAAAATTGTGTTTTGTTATTCAAAGTACAGTAGTTGAAATGGTTATTAATTACAGTTGCAATTTTTTCTCTTGCCTTTGTGACTGATAATCATTACTTATTCTCTTAAAACATGGAATTAATAAATTATTTATTCATTAGATATTGGTCACTGCTGAATTTGAATTAATAACTGTTATTTTTTTATACAATTCTTTTTTAATGTGGTATAAAACTGTTAAAATAGTATTGAAAATGTGGCTACTAACAATAGCATACTGTATAAATATAACATTACGTAACTATGTATTAAAACTAACCTATAAATAAACCAACCTTTATTCATAATATAACTCTACTCAGTTATTAGTGTATATAAATGTACACATTAACAGATAATGCATATGTTACATTTTTATATTTCATAAACTTGGAAAAGCTGCTTTATGATTTATCATACAATAGATTGTTCATTATCCACTTGATAGTACTGCCCTTAAGTTGTAGTTGTAAATCCATGATTTATAACAGTATGCAATAGTGCCTGCAATCTTGTTACATTTCTTGATGCAAGTTTATAATTTACAGAATCTACAAACATTTTAAAAATATTTTTAGTATTAGCTATATGAACTGAAAGTGTGCTGTGCACATCCATGTTTCTTTTTAAATAATACTTTTACTTTGGGTCTCGGTATTAATGTTTTGTAAAATGTTTCTCTGATGTATTTTTTTTTTTAATAAAGGACCAGGTAAAAGAAAATTTAGTAGCTTCTCTTCTACTTATATTTTTAAATATAAACACAATTTTATTATAAAAAAATAACATTGCTGTTTATACTCCTGTAAATATTTTGTGTTAAATTATGTTTTAAATAAATATAACACCATATGTATTCATTTAATAGATCTCTGGAATAACAAACTGCAAAAACGAATTAATAATATAATAAAATTGTGTTGTGCACAATTTATGTACAAAAATATTACTAACAAAAAATATGAGAAATGCAAAAAGATATTTGAAATTTCAAAAATTACATAGATCATTTGATTACAGTTTGCCCCTCATTTATACCAAAATTATTTGTAATTTTTTTTTCTAACTACTGAATAAATTTTCCCATTGATTTTTAGTGCAATAAAAACCTATTATAATTTTTTTATTTTTAACTAGGCAAGAGATTTTTCCCATTGACTGCAGTGCAGTATAACCTCTTGACATTTATTTTCTTCTATTCTTTTTTTCTGAGAAACAATTTGTAATAGATTTCAATTGAATATTTGATTATGCAGAATTAAAAATCCTAAATGAAAAAAAATTATCAGATTACTTTCATCTACATTATTACTGATAAATGTTAAAGAATGCTTTTTGAATACCAGTAATGACTTTTATATGCAAAATTTCTCAAAATAACCTAGAGAGTAAACTTGTTGATGGCCTTATCAGCTGAGCCACTTCCTTCTAAATAACTAAAATAAGAATGCAGTGTTGCAAAGGTTCCAACATCTTAAAACAAATTCAGAGCACTTAACTGAAAGAAACCCTCTATAAACGGTCAGGAAATAAAGTTAAAGGAAACTGGTGAATGGTGAAAGGAAAGTCTTCCCACAGACTGATACAGCTGAAAGAAACAACTTGATCTTAGTTTTAAGCAGTGTGTTAGTAATTCAGGAGATTAGGATTTTTTTAGGATTGTATAAACTTTGTTATACTGATTTTTAATTATGCATAAACCCCGTAAGTTTATACTGATATATAATGCTCTTCTGCATACACTAATTAGCTGTATAAACAAGTACTGACCATAATATAATAAACTTTCTCACCAGATCTGTCTGCTGGAGTTTCTATATGAAACAAAAACAACTATATATCCCTAGAACTTCTGATTATCCACTTTTATAATAAAAAAAGGAATTAATAAGAATGTCAAACAGTTTAAGTAATGTTTGAAAGTTTTGTATTATTTTAGTCGCCTAATGACAATGTTAATTTGTGAATACCTCCCCTTCTCTCTGAACAGGTTTGTTAGAAACTTTACACCTTTTGAAAGCTGAGTATTTTAAAAATAGATTTTCACTTAAATATATATATATATAGGTGTGGAACTATCTAACACTATTAATTTTAAACAAATATTTATTAGACTCAAGTATTGCTTTTGTTACTGTACTTAATTTGATATTTTTCATTTCAAGACTTAGTTTTTTCCAGTTAATGTTTTATTTTATGAAGTTAGTTTTTTCCAGTTAATGTTTTATTTTATGAAGTTAGTTTTTTCCAGTTAATGTTTTATTTTATGAAGTTCCTTGTTGGGCTAAATTTATTTTACAGTAAAATTCCTTTAATTCATATGGCACTAAATCTACATTTTCTGAAACTTGTTTTGATTAGTTGCATAAAATATATTTCAATAATATTTTTTTGGTAATTAATAATTTGTTTCATTTAGAAAATCCTGAAGTCTTCTCAACCTTCCTCTATATATACACTCTTGCTGTCTTTTGAGTCTGGTTACTAAATAATTCATGGTTGGCATGATTTTGTTAATATTAAAGTTGAAAATTATACATATTCCTGGTTCTAATGAAGCTAAGAGTAAAATTAACCTTTATATAACTGTATTTCTCATTACAAATTTGCTTAATAATAGTTATAGAGCTGTATCAAATTATGTAATCGTCAAATTTGTCTGCCAAATGCATTTCTCTTACTAAGATAGTTCATTGCTATGTAAGCTGTTCAATGGCAAAGAATAGTAAACTGGCAATAAAAATTCTGATTCCAAAAATGTTAAATATAACCTTTTAGTAGTTGTTAGTGTTCTTTGTCTGAAATATCAAATTTAAGCTAATAAACTGATAAAATAAACCATCATAATCAGCATAATCAAAAAATACATCGTTCTTAAAGTTGAATATCAAAAGAAATTAATCAACTTTTGATGAAAAATTTGTTATCTTGTTATTAAGTGGAATAGAGATTAAATGAAAAGTTATAAATGGCTTTTGTATTGCATAGAAATGAACAAATTCCTCTAGTTGACCTTTAAGAATTGGCTCCTTTTTCCCCTAATATTATGTATTGATAATCAAGAAGATGATTTAGTAATAAAAAAGAAAAATTATTACCCTTAATAGCCAATTCATTTGTTGAGAGACCTGTAGAGACTTATAATAATTAGTAGTTGGTTTGCAACATTATGAAGTTTCTGATTATTGATTTTGAATGATGTTCAAAAAAAGCATAAGAGTTAAAAGATTAATGAGCAAGGGTATTTTTTCATCAGGTGGTATTTCAAGGTCATCAAGCATTTCGTATTTACAAGTTGAACCACTAAAAGTTTGATAATATTTATTGAATACTTTCTATTAAATCATACATTGTAATCATGTTTTTCAAAGTACTTTTCTACTTGCCTTTCCTTGATTAGATTCAGTTTCTCCCTAAGTATTTATGAGTTGTAAAATTCAGCCCATAATAAATAAGTGTATGAACTCTGAAATGGTTGGTTGATTTAGGAAAATTTTGAACATATTCCAAACTGTTAAGAGGAACAAGATATAGTACATTAATTACAAACTGGGGAAAATGTAAATATTATGCCTATTCAGTTCAAGTAATAATTGTTTTGTGATGAATAATTTGTGTGAGGTAAAATTGGAAATTATCTAACTTATGTTATATTGTGGTAACCAGTTTTAGCACAGGACCGGCGGTCACTGAATGTTTGACTTTATTGGTTGCGTATGTATGTATGGTTGGTTCAGAGGTTTGCTGCTTGTGATGTGAAAGTAAAAAAAATAAACATGCGAGTACTGCTTATGTCTTTTGCTGCCATTTAAAATGTCTTTAGAAGGAATGGCTTTAAATTTTGTCAGAAAATTTTAGGATATGCAAGAAGAGACAGTAAGGAAGATTCAGACAACTTTTAGTAATCAAGCTATGGGTGTTAGTCAAATTAAAGTGGTTAAACATCTTGTCAAAAGTGATCAATGATCTGGTGGATTATATCCACCAGCAAAAGTCCTGAAAAAATTGAGCAATTTTGGCAGATTGTGATGAATAATCGTTGAATAAAAAGTGAAACTTGAAGATAAAGTAGAAATTTCATTTGGCTGAAAGGAGTGTGCTAATAATAGTGATTTTGATTTTATAAAAAAAAATAATCGCCCTAGATAAAACATCTACCCTGAGTAAAAGCGCTCTTCTCAAAAGTGCTCTTCTCAAAAGTTCTCAGAGGCAAAAGTAAGCAAGGCAATGTGAAGGTTATGATGACAATCTTGTTTGATAATTAAGGCAAGGTCCTCAGAGCATGCTCATCAAGGATAAACTGTCAATGAAGAGGTCTATGTAAATGTTCTTTGTTGGGTGACATGCTGTTTGGTGCAGGAGACCACAGCTTTGGAAAAAGGGTGATTGGATAGTTCATCATAATTTGCTCATTACTCACCAAACATGGCATCCTCAAGAAATTAAAGATTGGGAAAAGATAAAAAGTAATGTGACAATAAGACTTGTAGTGATGACTGAAAAATGCTTCCATTAAGTTAAGTAAGTAGGTTAGTAGGTATTTTTGTTTTTTGAGCTAATGTCTGATAATTTTTAATTAACCTCATGATATTAGATTATACAAAATATCTCCTTATGAATTAATATACTCAAAATTTATAAATGTCAATTCAGTAATCTGGTTAACATATTCATTTATTGATTATCTCTAATTTTTTCATTCACAATACTACTACTTCATTAACAAATGGACATTCTTAGAACTTGCTACAGTGCAATTGTAGTTGGTAGTAGTCTGTGAGGATGTAGACCCCTTCAACAGAAGATTTAAGTGCTTTCTCTGGTTAACGGAATATCAATCAGTTGCACATGTTAATTTGCATGTACGAAAGAATGGAATATCAATCGTACAAATTATTTTTCAGTGAGATACAACTTTAAAAATGGAAGCTTGGACTGGGAATTATCCAAAAGTTTCTATTAGTGGTGATACTGTGGTTCATGTATGTAATGCACATTCACTGCCAGTCCTGGAAAGTCAATTAGGCAGGTTAGTTACAAATTTCTAATTCCTAGTTCCACTGTAAATGAAATAATCAATAAGCAGGGCCTGATTTTGCTAGCATATAAGTTATGCCTTCATCAAATTAAATTTTTTAATGATCAGTTATGACATCAGTTTGCTGCATAGGTATTGCATCATGTTGAAAATATTCCTAATTATCTAGATACATGTTGTTTAGTATTGACATCACCTTCTGTGCAGACTGAAAGTTAATTGTTGAATATGGAGTATTGTAAACCCCCTACACAATCAAAAATAAAAGAGACACTGAAAATCAATGTCTAATTAGTACTGCACAAAAATGGCGTCTTCACCAGTTTTTTCATGTAGCTTACTGTGACAGGATCACATGTACCTCGACATGCTTGAGAACTTTGCTGTTCCTTAGTTTCTTTCAGGCTTCAGTTTTCAGTCAGATTATGCTCCGCCACACTTTCATCAAGATGTTAACATATTTCTGAACAGCATTTTCTCTGGATATTGGATCAGACAAGAAGGTCCAACTGCATGGCCACCCAGATCTCCAGATAATCGCTCCTTGGGGATTTATTAAAAGTTTTTTGCATCAAAGAAAATTTCAAAATTTGGAAGAAAATTGTTGGAGGTGTTAGTCTAATAACATGGGAGATGCTCCTAAATGCCTGGCAAGAGTCAGATTATCTCCAGATGTTTGCCAAGCTACAAAAAGCGCATACATTGAACATTATTATTTTACATTAAGACTAGGTGAGTTTATGTATTTATTAAATTAACTGGTTCTCTTAATGTAAGGTGTTACTTCAGCCTGGATGTTCTATATATGCTAAAGAAAGTGCAAATCTGGTCTAATTTGCATAAAATTAATTATATTTATTAGAAATTCAGTTACTATATTTTTCAGAAACATTTATATCCCCTTATTATTCAACTGCACTAAAATATTAGTCTTTAAGTTATTTTTTTTTTAATGTATAGGAAAATTAATTTTTTTGTTTAAACAGAATGGTACCAATCACAAATTCATAACCTTCAAATTCAGATACCGTTCCTAGGGAAATTATTGTTGATTTAATTGTAATTCCCCAATCTTTTAATTCAAATACTCCAACTCTTCTATAAATTGTTAAACATTTTAGAACATAAATTAACGAACAAGAGTGTATGATGTAAATGCTATAAGGATCTGTGAGTCCATAATGCTATTTTCAGAATCTTAAAAATTCTTGCAGGGATGGGTATTTTCCTATTATTCAGTCAATTTTTTTTTCTTAAAAAAAATGTCCATAAAAAATTCATTGCGCTTCTGGTAAACTTTAATTTCTCTATTATAAAGTTAAAATAATTTCATACTTCCACTGTGATATAACTTATTGTATAGCATAATGCAATGTTGAACAATGAATTTTTCTATATCTCAACCCCACTTGTAAACCATCTATTTTCTTCTGTACTTTTGAGATTATTTAATGCATGAGCATGCAGTTTGAATTGATTAGTTAAAAATTTCTTAAATTGTTGCTTTTTTATTGGTTATTAGATCTTGAAAATTATAGCATGTTGTGTGACAGCTTATGATTTTGAAAAATTAAATACAATATTTCTACTTTTTACATTATTGTGGGCTACACAAAATCATGTAGATTTCTACTGGGACTGTTACAATTTAACTATTAACTAACTTTTAAGCTTACTTTGTGATTATTATTACGACCCAAAAAGTTAATTTTATGTTTAGGAAACGTTCTGTAAGTTAGTGAAATACAAAAGTAAATCATGAAATTCATTAGTAAAAAACATTATTATTGGGATTGTACATTAATGACTTCTCAGAAGTGAGTGTAAGATGTGATGCTATATAGTGATTTCCTTTTTCAACTGAAACGCACAGAGTTTCTTTCATTTTACTAGATTAAGTTGAAAAAATCTATTAAGTTAATTAGTCAATTTTTTATTTATTTTCATTCATAAAAGTTTAAAAGTCGTGCAGTTTTTATGAGATGTATTGTGATCTGAAAGAAAAGTTTTTATTTTGAAACAAGTAATAAATTGCAAAGAAATATCACTGGCTATGAAGTTTTGGCTTATATTGTGCAGTGAAGGTGCATGGCCTAATGGTCAAGACATTGACCTATTGAGGAAAGTTGCGTCATATGTTATGAGAAGCATGTTTTAAAATACATGACCAATGCAAGGAGACTGTCAAGTTTACATGTTACCTAAGAACAGTATTAGTTCTTTTTTTTTTGGGACAAGCTGCTAAAAATAATTAGAAGTTGCTGAATATGAAATTTCAGGTATGTCATATTGTTGTCAAAACATGACTTATTTCTTAACCCCAGGAAATATGTGCATAAAAGCTTTAATAAATTTGGATTGAAACAGGTGTAGAATTATTTTAAGTACCATTTCATGAGTTGTATGTCCTGTTGTTTTATAGGTTACAGGTACCATGTCCTGTTATTGAACAAGCTATATATTAGGCAACTAGCCATGAGGAGTATGCATTTGCTATTGAATTTGATTTTAATGAAATTTACAATAAACATCTGTAGACACTTGTTTTTCCAGACACCCATTTTCATGTTTTCAAGCATGTTTACCAGTTGGGGCTACAGAAAATCCATTTTAGTGCATTTCGCAAGAGTAAATATTAAGTTTACTCTCTGATAAGACATTAATCAGACCTCCCTAGATGTAAGATGTTAAAAGCTTTTTTTAACACAACAGACCTCCTTTACACCATATAATTGTCATCTTGCTTGTTTAGTGGTTTCCCTTTTAAAGTTTTTAATTGCAGAACACTTCATGAAGGTAATTCAATATATCTGGTTTTTCATAGAATCAGTGTAATATACTGATAATAATTTTTCTCCAGTTATAACATCTAAAAAAAATATATATATATATATATTAAATTTGATTCACTTTTTGTGATTGATAGTAACTTGTTTTGATGCTTAGATCAACTTAATTTTTTTTTTATGTTCAGGAAGTGTAGCAACATCTACTGTGCTGATTTTTTCAAAACAATTTTGAATACACTCTGTTAATGCATATATAAACATTGTTGTGAAAGTGTTTGGGCCCTACACTAAACATTTGTATTGATTGATACCCATTATAAACATATATTGTGCCGCTGTACGGGGTTGAAGATGTACAGAAGTAATGGGTGGAGGATGTCTCTTCCACCCATTACAGTATCTCTGTATACTTCCAACTGTTTTCCAGTACCTGGTTAACTGGAGACTTTATTTTGAGTGTACTCACAATCTTTAAGATGTTTAACCGAGAAAAATTTCATTGAATGAATAAAATTCCTCCAAACTTCATTCTACCATTTCTGAAAGTATATAGATTTCCAGTGGATCATGGTTATGTTATCCTTGCTCCTTTTATTTTATGTTTTAAACATAACTTACTTTCTAGATAATATATTACTCAATGAAAATTCATGGATTTTAGGCCAGTTATAACACTGGAAAAAGTGGAAAGCTAATAAGAGTTGAAAATGTACTATTCCAAATGTACTCTTCCAAAAAAATCACATGGTATTACTACTAGATTCTGGATGTACAGTATAATAGTAAATGTGATATACTTTGTAGTAATTGCACTCATTTTTTTTTTCAATTTAAATTAACTTGTTAGTACCTATGTGTAGTTGGTAAAATTTTAACAAATAAAAATATTTGCTTAATTAAAGAATTGCCCATTGTATTATCTTGGGAATCCAAAGACCGTATTCAATCCCTTTCGCTTTTTAAAACACTGGTATTCATTAGAATTAAATATTCTGGATATTTTTTCTTGTATCTCATTAGTGTTAAGTTTTATTCCTTGAAATTTATTTTCATTGTTGGTCATTCTTATGAAATTACTGTGGTCAGTAACTGCTGCACTCTGCTTGGTGTTGGAGTTTTGTATCACTGTTTCAGTTTTTACCATACCAGTTTCAAACACTTCAAATATTTCAATTTAGAATCAACTGTTCTGACTGACTGTTTTCATTGTTTCTTGAATAAACATTTTCAAACTCTGAACATGTAGAATAACCTGAACATTTTTAAACGTATTATTTAAGTCTTGAACAACAACCAATTGCCAGAAAATGCTTAAACATTTTTTGAGTTTTTGTTCTGATTTGTTGCTGATAGTCCCTGAAAATACAAATTTTGTTCCTGTTCAAATTCTCTTACGTTCTTTCATGACTAACTTTTTTTTACTACAGTGTGTGTTAACAGATAACACTTGCAATGACTGACACTTAGATATGTGCAGTCATTTGTTATGCTATCACTAATAATTTTGCTGGTATAGTTATTTCTGTTGGCAGTTTTGGGTTTCATTTCTTATACAAAAACATTCTGCAATGCACCGTATGAATTTTTGCTTTACTCAATCAGGCTTATGATGGTAAATAGTTGCAATTCATTCAAATTGATCTGATTCAGCCATACTCATAAATTAGCTCACATGGATCCATGTGTTTTTCTAGTTGAAATCTTAGGTAAACTACAGTTTAATAGTTTCCTCATTGTTTAATGTTTTTAATTCATCAGCGATTATAGAATTAACTAATTCTATATTATTAGATTCTTATTTTCTTATAACCCCAAAAATTACTACTACTTTTTTGTTTGAGTATTTTAATATAAGCATAAAAATGCTAGATTTGTTATTAAGATGTGTTTTTATTGAAAATAAATTTAAACAAACAAAACCTCATTGTTCTCATTCATTTTTTTAACAGTTTTTAATTCATTCATACTTTGTTTTTAAGAAATATATATATATATTTTTTTTTATTTTTTAAATATCATTGCTCATCTAATGGTGGGAAGTAGATGTAAGCCATTAATAAAGAGAAATAAATTAAACAAATCAGATTGCATGTAAAAAAAGTATACCTTATAGAGTGAATTTTATCCTTTTTTTAAAGAAAAAATTAAAAAAAATGAATTATATAAGAGGGCAAATCAAATATGAATCTTTTATTTTTTAGATTTATTAGTACGTAGTAAACATACAGAGCATATTAATTACAGAGGACATGTCGTGAGCTAATTTTGAATGAACTCTACCTTTTTGTCATCTTGAATTTTATTCTCCCAGTGCCTCTATCAATGACCCAAACAGATTCACTAGGGATAAATCTGGATGAAATTTTCTTATTTCCCAGTAATTTTTGTTACTTTATCCCCAGTGCTAATGTTGTGTGATGCATTTATCATAAGGAGAATTACATTCTCTATCTGGCCTACCGCCTTTTATTCCTATAGATAATTTCATTTTGTCAAAGAGCTGGCAATAATGTGTATCATTCAAAGTGTAACGTTTGTGGAGAAAATTGACAAGCAATATTCCTCTCCAGTTTCAAAAGACTTAGAGTATACTCATTCACCAATTTTGACTGGAATATAGTGATGGACCCATGTCTTATGTGTCATGGCAAAAATGATTCCCTTCTAGTTGAAGTCTATTCAGAAGCTTTTGGCAAATATGTTTAGCCTACTTCTTATTTCAGGTCAAAAGGCTTTATTTAAACCCACCTAACACAGACTTGGCAGAATTCAAGGTGTGTTTTGATAATGTAATGGGCACATCCTTGACTAATTGTCACTTATGAAGCATTTTATCAACCATAAAGCGCTGGTCATTTTCAATGAGGACCCCATTGATTGAATTTTGACATCGGTCACACTTGTCCTTTAATGCCTATTGTAACTCATTTTCTAAACCCTCACTCCCCTTTAAATTTTCTGGTCCAGTCGATTTGGGCAAGTAACTGGTGTCATAAACACAAACTGTATATGCAACCTAGTTTTGATTTTGGATGGTTTGATGGTCATTTGTGAGATCCCTAACGATAATACATATTGCAACCAATTATGGGGACCCTCCTGCTCTTGACCTGATACTACAGGCCAGAGAGATGTAAATACTAAGAGGTGATGGAAAGTATCTATCCTCTACCCACTTCATCATAGATACCCCTCCTTGCCAGTTCATATGAGCTTGAAGAAAAAAGTCTGCGTTATATTTGATTTGCATATCCATAAAAATGTCGTTCTACTGGTCACAAAATAAAAACAAATTGTTCTAATATGTATGTACCATGAAAATTTCTCAAAAATAAGCAAATTAAAACTTCACTATGTATATGTAAAACAAATGTTACTACTGTATGACTTAAGAGTAATTGTGGATCATATTATAAGGATTATAGACTGAAAATGAAGAGGAAATTGTTATAAATCAAAACATTGATAAACTCTTTGTCATTCTGTGAAACCAATACCATTGTAGTCAGTGGTTGTAGTCATTTTAAATGTATTAAAAGTGAATTTTTTTGTTTGTTTTCCAAATTTTATAACTAGGAATTATGTATTATAAGGGAGAAAAAAATGAAAAGTATATGATGTATCGACAAAATTTTATAAATATTAATGAAGAAGTAAAATAATCATAAAAATTCACAAATAAGTAAAAGGTTGTCTGTAATAAATCATTAGAGTCTATACTAAGGCATCTATAAAGATCATATTTGTTATCCTCAAGGGCAAGTATATATGATTTTCCTCGAGTAGATATCTTCTTTGCCAGGCACTGCCCTAATTCTTGTGTACTTTAAATTTTAATGGCAAATTTATATGATTCACTGAAACTTTTTTATTTTGAGTATAATTGTTTGGTACTCGTCCTTTTCACTTTCTGGCATATAGTGAAATTTTGGCATACTCGAGGAAAGTACTTAAAAAAAAATAATAATGATGGGATTTATACTATGGTTTTTACTACGTAGTCTATACAGTATATTAAAAAAATTAGTAAATTGGGATTAAAAAGATTACTATTTCAAATGTTCTTATATACCAGGATGTAAGGACTTATAAAAAATATTGTATCATGCAAACTAGTAAGGAAGTAACCATAGGCTTCTTTATAAGGTGAAAGAAACATTGGGTTGACAAGAAAGTAATTTTGGTTTTTTAGTGTGAAATAAAACTCAATTATTCAAAGAATGAATTTCAGTCAATTATATATTTTCCATTTTTACAATTACCATTTTCCACCTTTTACCATCTTTCTGGCAGCTTCAAGAGTGTGTTCATGATACTTCTGATCATACAGAAAACTGAACAAAGTGTAATTTCAGGCATCATAATTTGTGAAAATTTTAAAGAATTTTGCAATCTTCAAAATAAATGGCAATATGAGAGAGCAAGATCAGGAATGTATGGAGAGATGAGACGTAATTTTCCAACCAAGCTCTTGTTATCTTCCATGAGTTACTAAAGTTGTGGAAGGGCTTTTGCATTGACTTTCTGGTCATTTTTGTTTCCTTGTAGTTTTATTAACAGTAAACATCTGAATTGATCATTGGTTTCTTGCAAGCAGCTCAAAATAACACCTTAGTAATCCACCAAATTGACAGTATGATTTTTTTAAAAATGAAATTCAGGTAAAGAAAAAACTTTCTTTTAGTTCTTGTAGCTTTTGCTGGGTTAATCATGTTTGGACCATGATCATTTTCAATTGATGATGTACACAATCCATTTTTTATCACTAGTGTTAAAAAAATAAATTTGGTGATAAAAAAATCATTCATTTCCAAAAAGAATGGACAGATGAATTCGCAAATATTAATTTTTTAAGTGAATCTCGTTCAATTCATGCAGAACCCAAATATCAAACTTAATAAATCCGAAATGTTTTTTAGTGAATGTCAATTGTGTTTGTGATAGATTTAACCTCTCTGCAATCCCTTGCACAATTACATGATCTTCAGAATTTTTTAAACAAATTCTGGCGTGTGTTCTATTAGGCAGTCAACACCATAAACTTTACATATCTCTATAATCTTAGTAACATTGCTAAAATGAAAATCTAGTGTCTAAAAAGAATCTTTTATAGCAAAATCTTATGGATTTGAAGAATTATTGGGATAATCTTAAAAACATGCAATATAATAAAGGATAAAATTAATTGGTTCCACTGTTACTTAAATGTAACATCTTACTGTTAAAGTTAAGTAAATACCTTTATAATGATTAGATAATGCAGTTTTAGAGAGAGCAAGTCAAAAGTCATTTGTATTATCAATTAAAAAGTTTTTAATGATCTTTTGAAGAACTTTTAGTTGTGTAGTGTAATCTTGTACTCTCGTCTAGAGGTTGTGTAAAATTAGCCTCCACTTATGATAATTTTTTTCAACTTATAATTTTCCTTTTAATTTTGCCTTAACACTCTAACTATGCTTATGGTTAGTTTCATTATTTTTTTAAGATTTAAGATTGATAAATGTATTTATCCATGTTATAGGTGCGAAACCTTTGTCAATGAAACTTAAAAAATGGAGCCTATTAAATTTTTTTTTCGAGTGTAAATTCTTTGTCAAAGGTTACTTTTAAATAATTCATGATGTACAGTTTCTTAAAATTTGAATCGATTGGTGGTCCATAGCATGGTTGATGGTTGGAACTTCATTGTGATAAAACCAAACTCAAACCAATTCATCTTGCAAATATGCAGGATAAACAGAAGTATTGTCAATGACAAGAAGGCATTTTAGTGGTAATTAATGTTGTTAGAAGTATTTTATCACTCTTTAAACAAAGGCTTCATGGATCCATTCTAGAAACAGTTGTCTGGTTACCCAAGCCTTGCTATCAATCTTCCACATAATATACAGTTTACTTTTCATTGTATTCTTGAACACCCTTGAATTCTTAGGTAGAAGTGGAGTGGCTTGACCGTGAAGTTCCCACTTGCTTTTCCAGATTGTTAAGGAATCCACTGGTTCTTCAAAAAAAAAAAAAAAAATTTTTTTTGGATTATGTTCAGGTGAAATCATTACTCTGTTGAGTGATGTGTAGATCGTATTTAGCATTTTTTTTTTTTTCAAAATAAGCCAGTTTCCATCACAGTTATCTATACCTTGTTGGGGAACAAAACTCTCAGCTTTTTTTATGTAGTCATTAAATTTTTAAACATATTTGTTAACAGCTTCTTGGTCGAAGCTTGCAGCCTCTTTGTGCCTAATTAATTTATGTATTCCAGTTTTCTTCTTAAATTTCTCAAACCATTCTCGGCTAGTTTTGACCAGTTCAATATAAGTACTTCTACTAGGGTTTGTTATTATCAAGTAATTGTTTTGCTTTAGCACTGTAGAGCTTGAGAAACAATCATCAGCTGTTTTTAATTTATCCAAATTAGCGGCAATTTTTCTACATCATCAGCTTTCATGATTCTTTTTTTTATTACAATAAAAATTGATTTCACTGTACTAAATTGCATAACAAGATCCTAGACGTGTACATAATTTTCATATTTAGAAGTAATTCTTTTCTCACTTTTAATTTATTTCTTTTCAATTTATTTTTATCTTTCTTTTGCCTTATAGCAGTCTAAAAAGAAAATTAAATGCAAATAAATTAAAATTCGAAACTATAAAATTTATATAAAAAAAAAAAATTAGGACTCATTCAATCTGCAGTTCAGTAAATAACTCTCAAACAGTCTGTCCTGAATGAATGCTTCGATGTAACTTAAGTCACCGTATAATTTTTTTTTTTTTTTAGATCAATGGTACCAGCACTGGTGTCTTGTTTTCTGTGCAGTAGCATGTTATGACTGCCAGTTCATAAGCTGAATTTCTGTTTGTAAACCCAAGCATTTTTTTGTTTGTAACAGAATTTCCACTTTACTGAAGTAGTAGTGCTGTATAACTCTCTTACATCAAGCAACTTCTTTAGAATCATAATATTGTCTAAATGTTTCTCAACCAAGTGTTTGATGAACATTACGGAAATAACAATTGTACAGATTTCACATAATTGTTGACGGTTAATTACAAGATATATACATAATCCTAATTTTATTACTTAAATTCTAGTTTACTGAAGAATTGTGCTTTACAAAAAATGGAAGTGCCAGATTTTAGCAGAGTAAAATTAATGAGAGCCACAGCACATTTCAAATGTACTTTTTAGTTTCATTTAATGTAATATGTTCTTCAGAATACAGTTTTTAAATACATGCAAATTACTTGCAGATGTTGAGATTTCTTGCAAACAATTTTCATGTAATTCATTCTCACAATTCATTTGCAGATAAGACATGCTATTTGTCCAATAGCTTGCTTCTATTGAATTAAGAAATAGTTTAAATAATAGATATGGTAATTGAAGTGTAGTATCATGTGGTAGTGGTCCAATATGGTATGGTGGTAATCAAGAGGCCAGTAAATGTTACAATGATCTCAAGCCATCAAGACTACTTTTGGGTTGCAGTCGTTTGTTTATTCTATATGTATTGGCTTAAGAATTAAGAAATCACTTTATAGTAGCTGCAGCAAATATCCTGATCCTGTGGTTGAACATGAGAAGCACAGATTGGTCTTTTAAAATAGCATTCACGTCAAATAACTACTTTGTATGTATACCTTTAATTGCAAATAAGTGTTTCAGTAATAAATAGTTTTAAAAACGTAATTAATGTAATTTTTAAAATTAGGTTATTCCATTTATGAATTTTGAGATGAAAGACTTTTATTCAGTTCATAAAAGTAAATTTTTTTGTCATATTTTTCCTAGTTTTGAGTGGAAAAAGTTTAATTTCTGTAAACTATTTATTTTCTTAACTTTAGGGAACATTAAACACTTCACTTAACTTTGATCTCAAGATTTGCAGTACAGCTTCCTTTTATCGTTGGAGTAAAAATTTAAATCATAATTTGAAAACAGATTATTTCCAGGAAATATTTTTTATTCTATATCAACTCAGCTTCTGTGGAATATAGTTATACAGTGCAGAATCGTGTGTACATACATGTTTTTATTTCATGTGTTAGCTAGTAACTGTGCATGTATGTGTAACAGTCGGTAAATCCTAAAATGTACAGAAATTTGTCTACATGACATTCAGTTCATTAAGTAATGTCTTTCTAATTTGTAATATAACACAGTAATAAAACTGCTATATTGAATTTTTTTAGACTGTCAGTTTATCTTAAAGCAGTTTATCATATATTAGTTACTTGTGATAACTGTATTATCATGAAACTTGTTCATTGCAATAAGTTAAAGCATTATATAAAATTTTGTAAAAAAAAAAAAAAACAAACGAGGCTGGTGCCATACCTATATGCCATAACTATATCATATGCTTGCTAGGTTGAATATGGTTTAACTTTCATTAACAAAAGTCTTAATGATGAATTATTATGTCAAACAAATACATAATGGTGTTTTGAATAGTAAGTTAACATTATTAAGTGCAAATACTTTTTTCGTAGCTATCCAGTATGTTCAACAAATTAAACTTCATAAGGGTTCATTCAACTAGAGTAAATTTTTAAAATGCCCAATCGGTACTTGGCATATTTTTTTATCTAAAATTGCTTGAGATTACACATACTGTGGGATCTTGCATGTATTCAAATAAAAATAGGTAATTATTAACTTGAAAATGATCTTTCCGTTTTATTGGCAGAAATAAACTAATTTCTCAAATATTAATTATAATTTTTGGTTTAATCAATTGATGCCTATAAATGTCTTAAGCACACACTACTTTTTAACAAAATTTTATATTGTTTAGTTCAACAGGAAAATTATTGATTTACAATATGTTATAAGAATTTGGAGTTTTGTATGTGTTACACTTTAGCTGTTGTTTGTAAAGTAACAAATTATGATAAGAATGTATTCCTTTTTAAGATTTCGTAGTTTGATGTGAATTGTTGCAAAGGTTTCTTTTTTTTTACATTTCCTGATTCACTAGAACCTTGTTTGTCAGTAAACATACAACATGCACACTTTTTTTTTTGTAGGTATGTTCTGCATCCATCATTTTATAATGCATTAGTGTGTTTTGTGTGTGTATTAGTGTTTATGTATGTGGAAACTTAACACTATCTGACCACCCTTTGTATGATGTTACAAAGTTTTGTTTTATTGCAAGTAAATATAAATTCATGATCTTTTTTGATGAAGTTTGTATTTTCTTTAATGTAATTGTCGAGCCAGCCTATTTATGTCTGTGACCATTAGTTTTGTTGTGAGTAAATTAAGACAAACATTGCAAAAAGTTAAGTATTCTAAACTGCTGTAAAATATTAGCAGTTTTAGTTAAATAACTGTATATTTGCTCCCTTTCTTGCACCTTTATTTTGGTTTGTAAAAATTGTTCTGTAATGTAATATGAATATATTATATTAAAATATATTAATATATATATATATATATATATATATATATTTTTTTTTAATTTTATATATACAAAATGTATTTTAAGGGGTTTTTTTCTAATGA
This sequence comes from Zanna intricata, assembly GCA_010016005.3. Classification (NCBI taxonomy): domain Eukaryota; kingdom Metazoa; phylum Arthropoda; class Insecta; order Hemiptera; family Fulgoridae; genus Zanna; species Zanna intricata. The sequence continues at coordinate 34,195 of JAAAKQ030353028.1, forward strand.
AAAACTTATTATTGTGAAAAGAATTTAGGGACTATCTTACAAGTAGGTTTTTGTCATTTGTTCAGTCAAATAATGGATTGAACTCATATTTTATATTAAAACAATAGTTATAAACAATTCTTATAAAAAAATATTGATTGGCCATTTAAATGGAAACGTTATGATAATTATGATCATGTCAAAAATGTGATATTGGGTTTTTGCTCCTTTTAGCTCCACGAACCCCAAAAAGTAAAAAAAAATGTCATGACACCGCAATCCAATGAAATCTAGTTAAAACTATTAACCTGTGTTGATAGTGACTGGTATAAACATGCACATTTGAAGTGAACAAACCTGAGCAATCTACAGGTTCCAACGTAATGTATACATGTTGCATGTAATGAACATGTGTGTAAGTTTAAACACATCATGCTCCGAGCAGTATAAAAATAGAGATGTGTAAGGGATTAAGGGATTGTTGAACATCAGTTTAGTTTAAATGTGAAGCATGTATCTGGTGCCTTCAAAATTTTTAGAAGTGTAGTTTCATTGCAAATAATAATAATTAAGCATTTCAGTTTTCTTAGTACGCATTCAAATACTGTAAGTGATTTTTTTTCAGTTACATTCTTGTACAAAATGGATAAATTTTTGAAAAGATGAAGCAATGACAGTTATTCAAATTATAGTTTTCCTCATTGGATGGAAAGCCACACTGCATAGTTTGCTTTCAAGCCCTCTCCAATGAAAACATGAAGCTATCAAAATTAATTTGACACTTGGAAACTAAACATACGGATCATAAAAGCCAAACACTTGAAAGAAGATTACATACTTTAAGAAATAACAAGCTTCTATTTATAAATCAAGCCATATTGATAAAAGTACACTTAAAGCATCTTATCTGCATTAAGATTAGGTAAGATGTCAAAACACCATACAATCGCAGAAAACCGTATATTGCCTGCTGCAATTGATAGTCATTGTTCTAATAAGGACTAAAGAAAAAAATTGGATTTTCAATTTTCATCCAGGTCACGCAACTGGACAATGTCTTTGATGGCTTTCTTGAACCTACTAGAAGCTGTAACAGATTAGATTGTAGTGATGGTGCAAAGGTGATAACAGGAAAGAAGAATGGATTTCTGAAAAAATTAAAAGGTCTTATACCAAGGGCAGAATGGATGCATTGCTTCTTTCACAGACATTCACTGTGAAAGAAAATAACCAGAAAATCAATCTCAAATGAATTCTTTGCAAAATATCAAAAATTGTTAATTTCATTAAAAGTTGACCATTACAGAATAGGGTGTTTTTTCCATGTAGAAGTCAGATGGTTACCACTTTCCATGGAGAAAGTGTTAACTCTAGATTATTGGCATTGCGAGATGAATTAATAATATTTTTCCAAATAAGAAAACACCATTCTTAATGTTTTTGCGGAATAATGAGTGTGTTTCTGTTGGCTTGTTTAGTTGATCTATTTTTGTATTTAAGCGATTTGAGTGTAAATTTACAGGAATATGATTAAAAAAAATGCTGGTAATGCAAGTTTCATGCTTTCTTTAAGAAGATCTGATGTCTGCATTATTTTCCTTCAAAGCAAAAATTTTCATATGCTTCCAATCACTTTCAATTATGTTGAGAAATACTTTGACAATGAAGATACATTTTTGGAAATAAAAATACACTTTGTGCAGTATTTCCCAGAAGATAAAAATGATTTCTTGAAGAGATTGAAACATTTATTTTTCGTATCCTAACATTCAGTGAAAAGGGTTGTTAAAAAACTTTACTTAAGCAAATTTTTTGTTAAGTTTTAACGTATACTGTTTTTCTTAAAATAAATATATATTCAACTTCAAATTTTTATTATTAGTAGCCTTTAACTTTTTTTTATTTTTTAATTTATTTTCAATTCAGTTTTTTAAGAGAGTGAAATTCAGTATGGTACAGAAGTTTTTTCTGAATTAACTCTGCACATTGCATTGATTAATATTTACAAATACTTTAAAAAGAGGGAAAACCTATAAAAGATAGTTATATGGTTACATAAACGTCAATGTTTGTGTATTATTTTATAGCTTAAGAGCAGTATAATTGTCCATAATAATTTTCATAAAGAATTAATTTTAGAAATTTGTTTCTTCCCGTCATTGATACCAATCCCTAGATTCAAATTTAAAAAAAATGGAATAAAATCTATTAATGTCATTTAGAAGCAACCATATCGATTTGTTATAAATTAGTAAATCTATTCATAATATGAGATTGAAATGATATAATGCAAAAGATGATTGCACGTCTAATTGCTAAACCTGAAAATCTCTTTTTTAAGTCAATGATTGGGGTAAGTCAGTCGACATAAAAGTAGGATCGTGTGTTCGATTCTATCAGAGGTTTACATTTTTCTTATTATGTTAATCGGTATCTAATTTAACATTTTAGCTAGGTAATAAGAAATACACTTGAAAGAGTTTACTTGCTTTTTAAGTTTTTTTTAATGATTTTTTTCTGTTTGAAGTTTTTATGATCTCATCAAAGTTTATGGAACATCCCAAGTTTCTACCCTCAAAATAAAGGAAGAAGATATTAGAACACTTAACTAATACCGCTAATAAATATGAATGTTTTTTTAGTAACTTGAACTAAAACACAACTATTGAATAAACAATAAATTAAATAACGAAGTTTTCAAAATAATCCCCAGCTGTAATTATAATATTTCTCCTATTTGATGCCAGCTAACGGAATGGAGATTGTATATGTGTTTGGCATAATAGGTTGTGTGCGTGTGTGTGTGTTTGTATGTCTGTTAATATTTTCCTCAGAAACTACTAGATTGATTTTGATGCATTTTTTTGCATTAGATAGGTATCACTTCAGAGCAGGTTCTTAGATTAGTTTTACGGTTATAAGCCATTAGGGGGCGCTGCAGTAGATATGTTTATTCAAAATGGCTTTTTAATTTTCCAAGAATTCCTAATTCTAGCAAGGCTATATTATTGTGTGGATTATTAAATAATTTGTGCCGGTCCAGTATAGAAAACTTCCATCATCATCAGCTTATAAACATTCCACTGTTGGGCATAGGCCTACTAATCTTTAAAAAGTAATAAATTAAACATTTTAGAAAACACAACAAAAAAACATGAAATAAATAAATAACTGTATTTTCACCTTTTATTCCTCTGTGATATGTGATAATTGTATTTAAGATTTTGATTGACCATCTTGCGTGACCGTAGACTGCATAGATAAGCTCTAGTTATCATCATAGTCATGCATGACAGTTAATCAAAATCTTAAAAACAGTATCACAGAGGATTATCAGATTAAAATACAATTATTTATTTCACGTTTTTAAGGTATTTTGTCATGGGTTTTTTTAGATCTTTTATTTTAAAATAATTGTAATAAAATTCAATCCAAATCCCTAGCATCAGTTCTGATAGACTGTTCTGGTAGACTGATAGCCAGCTAAAATTTTTTCATGAGTAGAAAATTAAGATATTTGTATTAAATTTTTATCACCTGAATTCAAACACAAAATGATAGATTAGGTCCCTTTTTTTTTTTTACAAAATTTCATCATGAATTCCATTGATTGAACTTTACATAGATAAAATCAATGAATTACTTTGGAAGCCATCTACCAAATGTATTACAGTAACTCACTTTTAGATGAATTATTGCTTGAATTATGCTGATATTTACAGTGCATCTCACACTACTTATCATTAGTAATTAATCACACTTCTACTTCAACAATAATAGCCTACATTAAATCCATACATATGAAATTTCAAAGCTAGAGATTTGAAACATCAATTACTTGTTCCTCATTATATCCATCAGAAACATTTATTCAGTTAATTCTGAAGTTCAAAATACTGTTAAAAATTTCCAGGATTGGTACAATTTTTCATCATATTTATGATCCATGAGTGATGGTCTAATTGTTTTACAACTTGTGAAAGCAATAATATTATCACTGAACACAGATTTTTAAAAGTGCATTTTTCAAGAAGAATGCCACTGTTGAATGACTTAAGTTATTGATAGTTAAAATTAATAATTGCTAGTTTATTATTAAGATAATTGACAATTTCATGTTAATTCTTTTTACTTATTGAATGAATATCATAATAATAATATTAGGGAAAAGAAGGGAATACTTAGCAACCAATTTATAAATATAAAATTGAATTTCAATTTTTTTTGTGCCACATGTACCAGTTGTATTAGTGGCACTGGATAGAGTAGCTGCACCTTTTTTTAACTAGTTGACTGCGTTCATCATTCTATGTAACTCAATTATATGTAACTCATATTCATGTAACTCGACAATTATAGAAATCAACAAATGTTTAGGTTGCTATTTGGTAAGTATCCTTATACTAAACACAAATGACTATTCAAAGTTTGTTGATAATGAGCCTGATCATCCTTCTGACTGAAAAAAATAACTCAAAAAGCCTAAGTGCTTGAAATGATCCTGCAAAACAGAGATAGAACAATCCATTATTTAAGAGATTGTAGGCCCGTAATATGGTGTTTCTCGGTGAATTGTCTTAGTAGCTCTACAGGCATGACTATGATAGTGCTGCTCAACATTGAATAAAATAATACTGTGCATTCAATTTTAACACCAAGCTGAAAGAATTTCCTTAAACTGATACACACTTCATCTCAAACAAGATTACTGATGATGAATCCCATGTTTATGACATCACCATGAACTGAAGCAGAAGTCGTAACAAGAGAGTCCAATGCCAAAAGAAATAAGCTAACCTTACAGCAGTGTACAAGTGAAATGTGACATTTTGCACAAAGGGTTTCTTTCACCAGGCCAAACTGACTTCCATGATATTAGCATTTTGTGGGACTATTTTCTAAGGTTTTTGTATGTATTGAAAACAAAAGGTAATAATTGCAGAAAGTATTTAATTATAAAGAAATGAATATTAATTTTAATACAAATCAGCATTTTTACTTTATATTCTATATTGTTTCTCTCTAGGTTAATCATTAAAGTGTGGTTGTTATGTACTGTTTTTATGTTTTATACAAAAAGTAGTTCATAGTCTTGTAATAGTTGATGCCAAATCTCTTCATCATTGTGATTGTCATTCTTTGTCTTACATTATTTTAATGTTTCATTGTAAAATTAGCTAAATCATCACTGCAAAAAAAAGTGGTTTCATGACATCCACTTTTTGTATAAGTCGGGTAATCATTTGGGTAAAATTTTTTTTTTTTATAAAATGGTTCATCTTGTTTTTTATCTTGCTCTCTGCTTCCTCTGATTTATCCTTTTTCTCCTCTTACATTCTTTTCCATATTTATCCTTATCCTCTGTCCTTGATCCTTTCCCTATTTTTCATTCTATTGGCAGGGTTTAAGTTTATACTGAGGAAACTTGGATCTGAAGGGAGACAGGGATCCCCTGTTGAGGGGGACCCTGTGCTGCTCTCTTTTGGGAGGGTTTGGTTGCACTGGCATTGAGCCTTGCAGTCATCTGTTTGATAGTTGTTGAAAAAGCTAATATATAAAAGACCTATAGAGCAAAACCAGGCCTCCTAATCCTTAAAATATAAAAAATATTATGTCAGTTTATGAAAGTATTTGTAGCAATGTCTTATTTCTTGTTTTGTTTACAAATAAAAGTTCAAAATTCACAAACATAGTTACATTTGTCATAAACCAAAGTTTCTTACATCTGTAACATAAAGTTTCTGCAAGTGATTTAACATGTTATTAATAATCTAAGATACGTAAATTTGTTGAAGCCATTTTAAGCACGCATAAAAATTTTAAATATAGAGCAAGGGCTGGAAATTATATTTCAAGAATTGCAGTTTTTGCAAGTCCGAAAATGCTTCATTCAGCATTTTTTTTTTTTTTTTTTTTTTTTTTTTTTTATACAGTGTGAAAGATTTCGCCTGAGTTTCAAGTTCCTCCGGGTAAATTAAGGCTTTCTGAAATTCTGGGTAGGTCAATTAAGGGGCAAATTCAATTGTTTCTTATGGTTTTTGATCTGTGAAATCGAAAAAATAGATCCCAGAACTGTATCTGTTTCTAAGATAACCCCTGTAAAATGCCAAAAATAGGTCAAAAAACACATTTTTTAATCATAAATTGTAATGAATTTAATTATAAAAAGATTGATGTAAATAATGACAACAGAAAATAAATAAAATTTTAAAGATATTGACTCTTATTAACTGACGAAAACTTAGAAGAAAATGTTACAAAAAAAGAAAGCAGGTGTGTCTAGTAGGTACAGTAATTTTAGACCTACGGAAAACAAGTTGGCAACACTGATTTTTTTCATCACAATTTGTTAAAATACTACTCTTTGTTGTCAGTTAATTGTGGTAATATGTTAAATAACCTTTCGCTGATATATCGTGTTTACATCGAATTCTTATCCTAAAAATGTCAGATAACTGTTAAGAAGTGTAATTTTGTATTTATTTTACAGTGCATAAAAATCAAGTCTATTAAAAAAAGTGAAATTATTTTTAGTTTTTTGAAAAATGCCACGTATCTTCACTAATGCCAAATATGCCAACATGATTTTCATTTATGGAGTGCTGCCGCAGCGGTTACGGAATATCAACATAGGTATCCTGGTCATGTTGTACCAAATCATAAGGTATTTATTAGAATTTTTAATAATCTTCATGAGAATGATAACACTTCCCAGTGGTAAGTATTCTTTCTTCCTTTTCTACTGTGCATAACGAAAAAGTTTTTTCAATCTATTGAAAAAAATCTGTTTTGTTGTTAAGAGTTTTCTGTTGAAATTATTTACATCAATCTTATAATTAAATTCTCTACAATTTATGTTTAAAAAATGTCTGATTTATTGCCAATTTAACAACATTATTGTATGTCAAACTAAAAAAATATGTTTTTTGACCCTATCTTTGGAGTTTTACATGGGATATCTTAAAAACTGAGAGAAATACAGTTCTGGGATCTATTTTTTCGATTTCCCAGCTCAAAAACGATAAACAATTGAAATTGCCCCTTAATTGACCTTCGCAGAATTTCAGAAAGCCTTAATTTACAAGGAGGAACTGAAAAGCTGCGAAATCTTTCACCCTATATAACTCATTAACTGAAGCGTTTTCGAACCGATGTTTATATGAACTTTATTTTTTTTAGCCTCTAGAATGAGTTGTCAAAGTATTGCCCTATCCTCCTGAATCAGCCTGTATATATCTTATTTTTTGTAACAACTATAGAAATTGACCGACAAAATTATGTTATGAATGATGATAACAGTCTTTAATAAAAAAAATTTCTGTAGACTCAATTTTTTTAATTTTACATCTTGCCAATTTTCCAGTATGTATGATTTTTCTTGCATCAGTTCACGAGAAAAGTCAAATTAGAAAATATAAATAGTGCGGAATGCTGATGCCTATGACAGTGCTTTACGTAAGTGTCTTGGTACCTATGGAAACATCTGTAGGCATTGAAATATAGTTTTTAAAAAAATTAATATTTTTAGCAGCATTAACAGATTTTACTTTTTGGACAATTCCCTTATTTTCCAGGATAAGTAAAGTGATGTATGGTGATCTACATTGGTAAAAGTGAAGTTATTTATTAACTAGCCTAGCAACCAATTCAAAATATTAAATTGCAATGTTATACACACAAATGTTATTTGAATATAGGAACTAGCTTCCTTATTCTCATGTTTATTCATCAGGTGACCATATATGTAAAAATTGGTCAATTACATAATAAAACAAATCTTTCCAAGATCTGTAGATCTTAAAGTAATCATCTTGAATGCAAGTTGTGAACAAGGAAGTTTGCTCCCTTCATTAATGTAGATGACTTATTTTATTTATGCAATAGTCACTTTGCCCATTGTGGGAAATAAAACCCTTGTGTTTTTGATAAAATTAATTTAGTGGTGTGGGTGATATTGGTGGAGAAGGTTGTCAGCTTAATCCTGTCGTGCCACAAATTTGTCTTCTCTGAAGTTCCATGTACTACTTTTTTTTAAAAGTATTAAATTGCTTAAACATTTCCTTTGTGCTGACATTTCACCACAAATATTAAAAAAAATAATTCTTTTTTAAAAAGCAGCAGTTGTGGTCCTTAAATAAGAAGTGAATCGACTAGGGGAGTAGACTTGTGTTTAAAATATTAAATAAACTATTAAAATATCACTTGCATAATATTTTTAAATTATATTTGCTTTTCTTGTCCCCTTTTAAAAACACAAGTTTTTTACGTAAGCTGAATAAAATTTTGTGTAGTTATTTGATGATTGTAAACAAAATATAGAGATGTAAATTAAGCTCTCAATCTTGATGTTGTATGTTAACTGGCTTTAAGCAAATATCTCCTTTCCACAGTGAGATTAGTGATCGAAAATTCATCTTGCTAAACTATGTCCTTTTATTTTTATTGCACTATAGCCTGTTTTTAGCTTTGGCTTCCTCTAATAGTTTTTTGTGCATCTGCATCATTTACAGTTGCTTTGTTTCCCTGCTATATGCCTGATTTATATCATGTATATAATGGAGATTTGTTAGGCTTTGAACATAGAATTGCTCTCTAAAGCTTGAATATCATCAAATATTTTGAATTAAATATTTTCACTTGTTATTTATTTTAATTATCTACTTATGTTTTTTAACTTTTAAGTTTCTTTTATTTTATTAATATAAATAACGGTTACTATACAGTTTTTTTAAATAACTGTAAATATACTGTTAAATAAGTTAATATATAAATAACTGTTTGGTGAAAATCAGTGTATAGTAGAATGAATATGAATTTTTTGTTAAGCTGAAAAGAAGGATAATTGGCAACTGGAAATATCTGTGTGTTTAGTCTGATGGTTGGCTGGTGCTTGAATAAATATCAGCTCTATTGTGGTGTGAAGATAATATAGATATTTCTTGATGCATAATTGTTATTTTATGTAATTTTACTTGATTGTAAATTATATTTAAATTGTATGTTTCACTAAATAAAGTGAAATATTAAAAATGAAATGATTTCTAATGTAGAAGTTTTTGAATTGTGAAAGATGTGGGGGATTTTGCTTAGTTTAAGAATAACTGCAATATTTGCTTATTTTAAATAAAAATAATTATCTGTCAAAAGAAGTTAAAATAAACATTGTTTATAAATGCTTGTATAAAAATAAAAGGTATTCTTGAAATACCTTTATAAATATATTTATAAACAATAAAAAAGAATTATGCAAACTGAGGACATAAAAACATGTCATACAACTCTTCAGAAAAAAAAGTATAGAAAATTGTTTTACTTGCAGTAAAATTTTACTGTTAAATAATATAAAAAGCAGTTTTGAAATCCTTCAATGTTAAAATGAACAATTTAATATAAAATTTTAAATTTAATAATGTATGTGGAGATGATTGCACTAGAGAAAGTTTGATAAAGAATATTTGATATAGGTATTATTGATATTGTTTAAAATTCCTTATACTAGTATGTTTATAAATTTGTTTTGCTTAGGGATTTACATTATTAAATGAATGAAAATAGTGAATAGTAAATTCATTGCCAAATTAGTGTTTAAAGCTATTTATGAAATTTATTTAACTATGAATCAAGTTGAAAAAAAAATATAAGTAGCCTGTTCAAGATAATACCAGATAATTGAAGTATTTTATGGAAGATCTGGCTTCTTTTCAGCTTCATTTCAATACTAGTTAAGGTATGTTTTTAATTTAAGGTGAGCTAAGCTTTGAAATAAAAACAGAACTGAAAATGATGAAAATAATAAAAACTTCATTAATTAAGCATAAAAACTATATTTACTACTCTTTTCTTGATTAGCTTCATTTGATTGCCAGTGTTTTTAACCATACAGTAATGTCATTTGCAATTCACATTCATCATTTCAAATCTTTGTGAAGCAAGCCTCAATGTGTAAGGTGAAGAAAAAAAAAATTACCACTGGAAACCAAGCCAGGATTGTAGGATGGGTGATTGAAGATTTTCCAATAAAATTTTTCCAGTTTCCTTACTCATCTGATTTGCTATGTATGGCCAAGGATTATCATGAAAAAACAAATTCCTATGAGATAGTATCTGTTCTTGTGTTGTTTTATAGCCCTTCTAATAAGTATTAATGTTATGCAATACATATTGCCATTAACAGTAATTCTTGTATCATTAAATTCAACAATCATGACAACTTTTTCTATCGTGAAAAAACAAATATCTATAAATATTTTTTAAAATGTCTAGTGAAGCTGAAATTAATAAAAACTTTCAGTTATTCTGCTGCTAGAGAAGGGTTACAAAGACTAAAAACATTCTGAAAAATTGCTTGACTTATAAAAATAGATTTGCCTGTAGTGTATTGGTTCATTCAACAAATTTTTTCCATGCATGTAGCAAATGTAGATTTAATGTATCGAAAATTATATTTTACATCAATACATTTTCTAGTAACTATGATTATAATTTATTTAAACAGCATGACATTATTACTGCTGAGAAAGTTAGTTGCTTTAAGAAGTTGTATTATTGAATAATGTAATTAAATGCTGAAAAAGTATGTGCAGTAGGAATTATTACATTTTCATTTCCACTTTATGATGGGGGGAGTGTGAAATAAGCATGCTTAGTCTGTACTTCATCTTTAAAAATTACTAAAAATGCCAGTGACATTAACAGCTCTACTTCACCGATTGTGGAATGCAAAAGTACCAACGATTGAAAAGGTCATGTGTATTTAATAGTTAAGGTTTACAAGAATATTGTATCTCAACAAGCAAAGGGCACTATATTAATAGAAATTGCAGCAGTAGGTTCATTATTTCAGCCCGCGGTGTTAATAGCTGAAGATATTGATTTCTTACTGCTTATAATAGCAGTAATGAAAAAAATTCATCTTCTAATGAAAAAATATATACTCAAAAATCACCAAAGGAAGATTGGAATAATCTAGTATTGTTCTCATTAGTACTTGGAATACCTACATGCAGCAAGGGTGTTTTTCTGCATGCTTTTTAGAGGCTTTGCTAAAACTTGAATGCAAAAAAACTTACAGAATGCTGCTTAAATGTTCTAGCAAGATTATCACTGTTTTGCCAACCTTAGCGAAAGATTATTTTGTAATGTTAATTGAATTTATTAGGTACAACTGATGTAGCCCTAGAGAACTTAAAAGTAGTATGTTTATAATCGCAATTACAGCTGTATAATTACTAGCAAATGATTAGAGATGTAAATTCTACATTTATTATTTTTTAATTGAAGTCGGATGGTAGCTCCTGAAAATTTAACAAGTTGACTGCTGCATAAAAAAGTTAATCGATATATGTGATTCCACTGTTAAAAATTCTTTTCCTTTTCAGTTTGTATAGTTTCTTTCAAATCTTCATTTTATGTGAAATTCTGTGTAATTATAATAAAATAAAAAAATGAAATACAAATTTTATGTTGCTTGTCTTTTAGTGAGTGTTGAACAATTTGTGCCTCAAAAAAATAAATTCAGTGAATAAGATGTAAATGGAGTCTTATAATTTCATTACAGTTTTGTTTAGAAGAGTAAAATTAGAAAAAAATACACATATCTTGGTCTTAAATTGTGAAATCCATGTGAGGAAGTACGCATTCCAAGTATGTAGGTTTGTGTATTTGGAAAAATCTTTAGATAAATTTATCTTTTTTAATATCCTTCAAATTTTGTCTTATCCGATATGAAAAAAATTAAATATTTCTAAAAGGAAAGTAGTTGTTTTTAAAATATTTAAAAGAATGTATCTGTTATTATTTAAATTTAATAGTTTTTGGTAAAAAAAAGGTCCAGGGTTAACGCATAGTACACATACCCAACACTGGGTTTTTTACTTATTTGCAATCATAAATACAAATTTTGTAATTAAATTAATTTTATAAAAATCGGCTATAACTTTATAACAATAGTATAAAATATATCATTTTTGCAAAATAACTTGGGAGCTATTGAATTCTAGACAATACTCAAAGATAAGTATACCATCGGAATAGCCATAAATTGCAGTGGCTTTTTTTGTTAGTGATAAAAACCTTTTTGTTTGTAATAAAAACCTTTAGTGGTTTGAAATTAGTAGTAACTGAGATGGCAAAACTGATCTCACACTTCAGTTTTACATGTAACTTAAAGCTCAGTATTGGTTTCATAGCAGTCAGTCTGTATATTTGCAGTGCAAATATTTATATTTTTTGTTTAGATAACTAAATGTATTAGATTTTATATTTATACTAACAGGTGTCCCGTGGAGAACCATTAAGGACATGTTCTCCTGATAAAATAATGCAAAAAGCTTCATATAAACATAGATCTGGAAACACTTTGTATTCTAGTTATGACTAGCAAAATATTTTGCCTTGATTTCAATTCTCCTAATAAAACTAAGCCCTACTGTAATTTTTGGAATCCAAATTACGGAGCAAAGTTGGTAGTTTAGGTAATTTGAGGTGGGAAATAGGATAAAACAGGTCTGATAATAACTCCAGTAGTTGGATATCAAACATAAAACATAAAATTCAGTGTCAAAAAAAATTCTATGCAACATTTACAAATGTTGCAAATTCTATGCAACATTTACTTATTGAAACAAGGACAGAAATTATCAGTTATTCACTCTGTATGAAAAATATTCATCATATGGTAAGAAAATCTTTTATTATTTCTCCTGCAGAAGGTTCAAAATTTGCATCCAGCAGATTAGTTTTACATTAGTAAAAAACCAGTTTTGAAAGTTTTTATTGGCTGTATTTACATTAGTCTGAATTACATTTTCTGAAAGTTTTGTTACTTAGTCATTCGCATTTATTAATCATTTAACAAAGCTGTTGTAATACAAACTTAAAAGTTGTTCAAAACCAAATTTTGTGATTTACATCATATATCTTTAAAACTATTGGAGTTTCAGTTCTGAGATCTGTTTTATCCTATTACCCATCCCAACCCCCATAGGGGAAGACACGTTCAAATTACATAAGAAACCACCAACTTTACTCCTTAAGTTGGGTGTTAAAAATTACCATATGGCTTCTTTTTATTTAGAAGAGCTGAAATCCACGCAAAATTTTTTTGCTTGGAATAACTCAAAAACAAAGTATTTCCAGACAGTGTATATGAACTGTTTTCATTATTTTCTCCAGTAGTATGTGTCCTGAAGTCTCTTCATGAAATCTACCTAGACCCAAAGCTACTTTTCAGTACCAGTTTGCTGAGCTCCCAGTTTTTTGCGGAGGCCGCTACCACTAGCGGCCTCCGCAAGTGGTAGCGGCCTGCTACCACTTGCCGGCCTCCGTAGCCAAGTGGTAGCGTCTCGGCTTTTCATCCGGAGGTCCCGGGTTCGAATCCCGGTCAGGCAT
>JAAAKQ030353140.1:9807-25970 GCA_010016005.3 Zanna intricata
GGATTATAAGAGACATTAACTAATTAAAGAGACAAATAGAAAAAGTAAAAAAAAATGATTTAATAGAGTAAACTGAAACTGACGTTCAAGTTGGCCCTCTTTACATAGTTCCTTTCCATTTTTTGAAAAAGAATTTTGATTATTAAAATCTCTTGTTTGTTTTTAAAAATGACAGCTCCGATCGAAACCAGAAAGTTCGGCGTATTGTGATAAGTAACACATTTGTAGGAGCTGAAGGTAAAATGTCGAAAAATATTAGATGTGCTGAGGATTTTATGTAATATCCTTTATGGAGCCGATTGTATATGCATGTTGCACTTCTACTAAACTCTAGTCCGTTCCCGCTTAGACCACGTATGCGTAGCTTATTCGTTATCAAGGGCCACGACTCTAAGGATTCTCGGTGTAGTCCATCATTCATTCATTCGTCTTGCCACGGGTGCGTTTCGCTCAAGCCCCGTGGTAAATCTGCTGGTGACAACAGTGATCCACCTCTTTGGAATAGGATTAAGCAAATTATGTGCTTCTATGTGGCTCGGATTAAAGCGCAATCAACTCATTCAACCTTTGAAGCGGTATTCTCCAGCAAGTATATTAATCGATATCAGGAAAAGCCTAGCGAGATCTACTGCTCCACTAGATATCAAAGCTTACCGCCTTTTCACAGCTCTAAATATACAATTACCTCCAGTTCTTACTGTTGCTCCATGTTATTACCTTCACCGGGTGGCCTGGTTGATTACTCCTTTGATATTTATCAGTATAATAGAAAGAATACAAATCCTGTTATTTTGCGAAATAAATTTTATTATTATTATAAATTTTATTAAATAAATTTTAATTAATTTTATTTTATATAAAATAATAAAATTTATTATTTTTTTATAAATAGCATGAATGGTTATGTTACAGCTTATATGGATAGCTCTAAAGACTTTATCTCTGTTGACTGTGCTTTTGTAGGAGGCAACAGAAATTACATTTTTGGTCTCCACAGCACCCCAGAATTTTTGTTGCGGAGCTTCTTGTTATAAATAAAGCGTTAAGTTTAATTAGCTTAAAATTTCTACATGTACCTGTGTGCTTGGATCCGATCAGTGCCTTATAAGCGATTAGTGACGTGTATTCCAGACACCCTGTTGTTTGTGATATTCAATCTTTTTTTGTTTCACCTCCGGAACCACCGTTAAGATATTTCTTCAGAGAATGAGTTGAATGAATTTTAGCGTATGTGAAAAATTTCATGCCTGACCGGGATTCAAACCCGGGACCTCCGGATGAAAGGCCGAGACGCTAACACTCGCGCCATGGAGGCCGACGAGATATTCAGTCTATTACTTCGCAAATGACCAACAGTAATGACCAACGTAATACAACAGTGAACTTCTGCTGGATTCCCAGCCATATAGTAATTTCAGGCAATGTGGGTACAAATAGTGTAATAAAAGGGACTTGTTTTCAGCCTAGTTTTACCAATTGCGTTGTTTCTAACAATCTTGCCTTTCCTTGACGAGAGTAATTCACAATGAGCGGCAAAGTGGATCGGATGCTACCATGAACAATAAACTTACCTCAATTAAGAACAAACTGTATCACCTCAGGCAGAAAAAAACCGTCGAGAGAACGTTATTATCTGTCGTTTACAAGTGGGCACACTAGGCTCACTGATGAATATCTGATGACACAAATGGATGCACCCCTTTGTGCTTGCTGCAACTGCCAACTAACAATGTACCACATTCTTGTGGATTGTATCTATTATGTGACATTGCGCTGCAAATTTAATCTAGGGGCTAACATGTTAACTATTTTAGGGGATAATAAAATGTTATCATATGTTTTACGATTTCTAACAGTCGTCCGTTCACATTCAAATATTTTAATTATTGTAGTGAGTATTAGCTGTTCATGTCAATTGCTGTAAAGTAGATGGGTATTTTATTACTTTAATTGAGATATATATAATATGTAACATATCTTTGTTTATTATAAAAAAAAATATCGTGTCCAAGCGATGATAACGCGGAAGCCTTTCTGCACTATAACGCCCATCTCGTACCGCTCAAATTACAGAAAAGCTATTAAAAAATCTAGTCGGAATGTGCTTCCACATACAGCTTACAGTACAGATTTCAGATTTCTGATCTTTTTTTATTTGGTCCTCTCAAAGGATTTTTATATTGCCCCAAGTTCGGCAATAAGATCAGTTTAAAAATGAGGTACATGATTTACTCAGACACCGAGGTAAAACTTGGTAATTCATTTCAACTGGAATAAAGGAGCTCGTAGAAAGACGGGAAAAGTGCCTAAAAGTTAGTGTTAGATTCATTGTCATTGAGTATATAATAGAGAAATTTTTTTGAGATAATATTTTTTGAATTGTATTTCTTTAATTTGATAAACTGACATTTTTTATAACTTTGCGAAATGTTATATTTTTTTTAAAGATTTCTGTTATTTTATTAAAATTAATGGTATGAGAATAATTAATAATAACTAAACCTTGTAACCACTAAATTATACATATAACTGACAATAAAATTATGTTAGTCAGTTATATGCTCAAAACTTTCGAATGGTATACTTTCCTCTTTATCTGTATCTTATTTAAATTAATGACTTTAATCTGTTAAAACTTCTCCGTATATCAAAATATTTTAGTTTTAGGATGGGACTCAAATTTGGTTTTTATAAAACTCCAGTCTATTAATCTTAAGCACAGAATCTACATTAAGAAATTGATTTTGATACAAAGCAGACTATCCTTTTATTACAGAAGGCTTACCGTTACAGCTTAAGCTTTGATCCTGACCAACAGTAAAACATCCAAAAAGATTTTTAAATGAAACAATTACTAAAATAAAATTTTTGATATCTTAGTATAGGTGGTATGTCTAAAATATTTATTAAATTTATCTCCAAACTCCAATTTATTATCCAATTAACTCCAATTTAAACTTATTATGGAGTTTAGAGAGTTTTCCGCTCTCTAAACTCCAATTTATTATCTTTTTTCCCTCCAAATATAAGTATAGAAAAAAAATATCAATACTCGTAATATTTTAGTTACGAGAACTACTACATAATACTGCAATCCATAAATACAATAGAAAAAACAGCACAAAAAAATTATTAAATCAAATTTTTTGTTATAGTGATACTTGTTACACACTTGGTATAAAAAATATCTTGATTACAACATACTTTATTTTAGAAGCGATAAAATAATTGTTAACTACAATTTTTAATCCGCTAGCGATTAAAAATGTTATTTTAATTTTCAGTTATTAGTGATTAAAAACTGTAGTTAACAAATATTTTTATTGCTTTTAAAATAAAACATGTTATAGTCATAGAATTTTAAAGACCAATTGGGAACTTCAATAAATCAATTTAGTTGTTAAAAAAATATAGAACAAAAAAATTTTGCATTTCTTTTGTGCTCGTTTTTTGTATTGTATTTATAAATTTCAGTTATATATAATACATAAAAAGTTTTTTTTATCAAAAAAAGAAATTGTTAAATTTTGAATACCGTAACAAAATTTAATTTCTTTCATTATTTATAAACATGAAAATAAGTAGTAAAAGTTTTACTGACTTAATTTATTATTTCAGATATAATCAAATTATTCAAATGGCTGATATCCATAATAAAGTAGTACATATCAGACAAATAAATAAAAAATTTATGAAAAATATGTTCACTGAGAACAACTGCCGACAGCCAACCAGTAACACTAGGCGGGAAGGTCGATTGAAGTGAGCCCTGACCGCGACTGAAACTCAAGAAATCAAATAGCGCGAATGAAGTCACGACGGGTTTGCCAGTATATATCCAATTTTATATGAAATAAACATCAAATCTGTAAAAAAAAAAAAACAATTCTGATTGGGTAAAATTATAAAAGAAACATTATACTTTGGGTTAAAATTCTAAAAATAAAGACATTACTATAAAAAATTAAAAAAAAAAAAAAAAAAACAACACTAGATTTTCTTCTCAATTTGTCTGTGATATGCAGAATATTCAAATTCCACATATAATTTTTAATATATATATAATTTATATTAATAATAAGTTGTATAATTTTTTCCAGATTTAATTTTTAAACGGTAAAGGATGTGATGACAGTTTTAAACATTTCATAAGATCTATAAATATTTCGTGTTTCATCTTTTTGTTACTGTTAAAGTTTCTTGATTTTCTTTTAATCCCTTGATTTAACTAAATAAAAGAAAGCAGCTAAAAAGTAATTTTTTTATCTATTCTTATCGTACTGTATCTATAGGTTAGGCCGCACATTTTTTAGAAACTACTATAATATCTTTATCCTCAATATTTCCCCAAATCAAAAAAAATGTTACATTCAAACGTTCTTTTCACATTTTCTTTCTTAGTATAATAATATAAAAATCTAACAACAAGGTTGTTATGCTTTCCTTACAATGGTTATTTATTCTTATATAATGGAAATATAATGAAACATGTAAAGTTTTAAAAACATCCAAAACTTTATATTTTTAAACCTTGATCGGTATCCCCAATCCCAATAATGCATCAAAAGTACTTTTGTAACAACATTCACTGCTAGTATGCCTATGAAGACATTAAAAAAAATTCGGTTACAAAGTATGCAATAATTAAAAAGACATTTTTTTTTAAATAGTAAGATAAACATGCAAGCATGTACTGAGCTTAATATAAGGTGGAGTAATGTTTTTTCTAGTATATGGATTTGAATACTAGATCGTGGAAATCGGTGTTCTTTGGTGGTTGGATTTCAATTAACCACAGTTCTGAGGAGTGGTCGACCTGAGATTGTACAAGACTACACCTCATTCACATTTATATATATCATTCTCATTCATCCTCTGAAGTAATACCTTACGGTAGTTCCGGAGGCTAAACAGAAAAAGGAAAGGAAGGAAGGAATAATGTTTGTGAAATTTTGAGAAAACTTGACCCCAAAAAATTTATCTACCCCCATCCAATGGAAATATTTACCCTAAACTTTTACCAAAAAATTTCCCTATGTAGATGAGTCTCTGTACAAGAATTTTATGAAAATCGGTATATCCAATCAAAAATGATTAAATTTCAAACACACCAACCACTTGCATTGAACGTATTGGACGTACAAACATTACTCCAATTTTTTTATTATTTTTTGGGTTCCTGGATGCTGAAACGTTGAGAAATGCAAGAAAACCCATACCCCATTTTTTGACCTGATTACCATACTTTCCATTTTTCAGCATAGAATTATGATTCCAGGAAAGTAAAACTGATTGGTACAATTATTTTTCTATTGTCTGTAAAGGACAACTATTTTTTTTTTGGCTGATTAAACTTTCTGAATCTCTTGAAAGACGAAACTTTAATAATCTAGTAAGAAAGAAGTAACTTTTGAAATGAATTTTTGTTTGAAAATTGAATATGCTGCTTGATATCATAGACAAACTGAGTAGTGAGTATTGCTGTTTTTTTTTTAGTAATATTTATATTTTTAGATTTTTAACCCACAGTAAAATGTGTGTTTTATTATTTTATCCAATCAGAATTTTTTTTCAGATTTGATGTTTATTTCATATAAAACTGGCATCCAATTTTCTCCAAGTATAGATATGTATGTATGTATGTATACGAATATATAAAACACTACCTGACATATCGCGACTTCATCCGCGCTTTATGGTTTTTTCCCCTACTCCCTGAGCCGGACCCATAATTAAGTATAACACAGCCAAGGGGAGTGTCCAATATTGGGCGCCATACAGTTACTTGCGTTTCACGTCTTGGTCAGGGCACGCTCAGGGACTAGCCAGGAGCTCTGCCCCCTGGAACCCTTTTTTCTCATAACTCATGAAACATCATATATATATATATATATATATTATTTTAATTAACATGTATCCATCGTTACTGGTAGTAACATTTTTTTACGCCTCAATATTTAATTAACAATCGGTTAAATTTCTTTCTAGTGACTAGTAACTCAAGAAAAATGGTATTGTTAGATAAACAGTTGATCGAAAATTTATGATATATAATCTATTGATTAAAAGTTTATTTAAATTCCTATTTTATGTTCTACAAAGCAACTTCATTACATTATGTTATGAAATTTAATTTATTGCAGTATCCTATTCAAAATTACGTTGTATTTTCGGTTAAGTATGTCTAATACGATGTAATATTTCAATATCTGTGTATTAATTTATCGTCGTTTCTCTGTATGGTTGTTAAGTAGCTATGCAAATCAATTTTCAGCATAGAATTAATAACAACATTATAACAATCCTGGTATATTATTACTTGGCACAAGGAGGAATGAACTAGAACTCAATTAATAAGAGCGTTGTGTATAAACTTTCATATATTAAACTGTTTGCCCTGTGAAGTGAAACCTCTCTAAGACATCAGTCATACTACACATGTGAATGGAAAATGAGCATATAACTAGATGTATGCGTGTGTGTTTCGTAGTATGTGTCTAATATACTAGTATGCTGTATATACTACTCTAATATGGAGATACTATGTAGGAGATATGTTTTTAGTTCGTATAGTGCATTAGTGCATATAAATAAGTTTGAGGTGTGGATTCCCGAAGGGCGGTTTAAATCTGCTAATGGGGCGGAACCCGTGATTGGAGTGGTTGTATCAATACCACCCCCTTCAACAAAAGAAGGATGGTCTTTTGTTGTATGTTTGATCGTAAAAACAGGGTTGAAATGCGATGCCGAGCCACTTTCCGTGTGGCGTATTGGATCTTTATCTCCAAGTTTTAGTGTATTGTATAGAATCTGTTTTAATCAGTATCTGAATCGTGAAATAACCTTACCAAAATGTTACATACACTTCAATAACCATTTTATAATAAAATTAGATAAATTATTTTATTAAATAAAATAGTATCAGATGTATTTTTTTTATAAATTAAAATTTTGTAAAACTCAATTTTAAATTGATGTTAAGTGTTTGGTGGCTTCTCTAGTACTATCATCAGCTATTCAACAAAGGTAAGATAGCATTAAAGAAGTCTAGGCTCTATGCAAAGATTAATAATCTATCTCATCCGTCCCTTTTTTTCGAATCATTGGTACTTTACCGACAATTGACTGTCATATAGCCAAAAAATATATTCTTTTTATTTTACTTTTTAATTAATGAATTATTTCACATCAGAAGCTTAAAAATAAGGTTTTTAATGGGAATATGATGATAGAAATGTGAAGCGTATATAAAATACCATGCTTAACCGGAATTTTAACCCGGGACCTCCGGATGAAAGGCTGAGACTCTATCACTTCAAGGCGATCGGCGGAGGAGCGATTATTAGATATTAAGAAGATTTAACGGTATATTAATACATAATGGAGATTTAATACATAATTTCTCTTACTGTTTTGAGACAATATATGTAATTTATTGTTTCGTGTAAACTGAACTTTATTTATTTATAGCAGAATTATTCAGTTATATTTTTGCACTTAATATGTAAATAAAAAGAAGCGCTGGTCGCAATATAACTTTACACTGCGCAATGTAATTAATGTTTTTGTTTTTATTATTGTAAATACAAACTGAAAAGCTCGGTGACATTGCTGCTGGATCCATTCATGTTCTTCTTCCTTTTGGCAATGAATATCCATTAAATATCTGATTAAAGGTCAAGAGGTCATCTATAACCAGCCTACATATTTAACATTGTAAGGAAAAAATAATGTTTCAGGAAGAGGGTCGATTATTCTCATGATAATTGATCAGCATATCACGAGAGAATGGATATGTCACATCTTCAATATTGTAGATACAATCCAATATCGAATTGAAAAAAAATTATTTCAAATTTTCAAAGAATTTATAGGAAATTAAATTTTACACTGCACTAACTGCAACTATGAATTTATAGAACACTTTTATCAGTTTAACTGTATAAGAAATGAGTCAAGAAAACTAACATATCAATTTTTTTCCGGCTTTCAGTTTTTGTTAACGCTTTTCATATAATATGAGGAAATTTATTTACTTTCACATTCCCAGCTATAGTTATATATGATGTGCTATAGCTAAAACGGGGGAAGAATAAAAATCGGTTAACAACAAAAAAATCTAACAAATTAATCTTTTTTTTTTAAAAAAAAAAAAAAAAGGTTATGTGCCTTAAAAAAATTAATAATCAAATATTTTTAAATAAATAGTAAATCTGATTAAAAAAAAGTTTATTCCAATAGTACCAAATCAAAAAAAAAGTTATTTTTATCAGACGGAAGTTTCTGCGTGTGTATGATGTATCTATAGTGCGTACAATGAAAATAAAAGCTTGTGTTGGAGAAGGTAGAGACTGCATTGATAATTTCTTCTGGTAGCCTTCCTAGTAGCCTTACTATAATATTTTTGTATCTGATTTATGATGTGTGGCTGTCACTTCCCTTAACTCATGATTTTATTTTTTTGCTGTTTGAAAGGTTTAATCTTAGTTATGGTTTTTAATTTTCAAAGACTTCTCCCAAAACGTTTTTGGATATGTCCTATGTATTTTAATATATTTATCAAGACTTGAGCACCAAACGTTTGACTGTTCAGCACAATTTTTCTGGTTCTAGAGTATCCGTAATATAAACCTTTTCTTTCTTGTCTTCATAAGTGATTGATTTCCATCGCTCCGTTGGACTCTTAATAATCGTTACATATATATATTATATTTATAATAGTGACTATAGAAAACAAGTTTTTAGAAACATAAGTTATTCTTTCTTAAACTTCATAATGTTTTACAGTGTAAATAAAACAATTAGAATGGAAATTGGCAATGCTGACATAACACATAAAAATTTAAAACGCATTTTTTAGATCAATTTGTTTCTGGATATTCTAGATTATTTAGGTAAAGATAAATCTTGTTGTTTAAAGTAAAATATTTTTAAAATTAAAAAGAAAGAAAGAACACATTAAGATGAAGTTGTCTGTACTAGATAAAAATGTTCAGAAAGCTAAATCTTTTGTTATGAAAAACCCTACATTCAATTTTTTTCTGAGAATATCCTTTTACCTCCCGTTTTTTTAATAACTAATCAAATTCTTTTATTGTGTTTAATAATAATATTACACTTAAACTACATGTTAAAAAAAAGTTACATTTATTTTTTAAATTTATTATTTTATTCATAGACTTTTAACTGTAAATTTTTAACCAGAATATACTCGTAATTTACGAGTATCTCTACAGTTTACATTCAATAATTTTAATCTCCAGAGGTCATCATTGTAACCGTTGCTTGTTAACCACATTATTTTCATGAAACTGCCATTGATCAACCAACACATATCAGCGTACGTATAAACAGATGTAAAGGTACAAAAATCAACCCATAAATCAACAAAATACGAAATAACTAAACACGGTACTGGAAAATAAATGAATAATATGTATTTTAAAATAAAATTATCATCATTTAAATTTATAATTAATTAAAATTTTAAAATATGGGTCTATATTTTAATCAGAAAATATAATTAATTTTAATTTAAATAAAATGTTGGTTTAATTTTATTAATTCATACGGTACATAGAATAAAAAAATAGGGTCTACAATATACAGATCATTAAAATGATGAACAAAAATTTAACAAAATGCACGAAAAACAGTAATCTGTAAAAAAACTGAATAAAAAGAAAGATTTACGGACGTATTGCATGATTTTATATCTGAAATGGAAATTACAATAGATGTCTATTCACCGATTTATTTTAATCAAAGTAAGAAATTTTATTTAATAAAATTTATAAAATAAATTATTATAAGAAAATTATGTTAAATTTATTTCGTAGAAAATCAAAGTGAATTGAAAATTTAATTTTTTGTCAAATTTTATAACAGTTGATAAATTTTTAATATTATTGTTAAACCTTCAGAAATTTTACCTTTAGAAATTTAACTTCTAAAAAAGGTTTACGTAGATTTTTATTTAAAAATGTTGTGTATATACAAAAAGAAAAACATTTATAAAAGTAAAAAAAAAAAAACTGGTAAGAAATTTTTTGAAATTTTTCTACCGTTTTTAGAGTAATTAATGCTGATAAAGAAATATTAGCAACATTCTAATATTAAATTAGATACACGCCCTCTTAAAGTTCTCCAAAGGATTCTCTATGTTGTAAGAATATTAGAAAATAGAAAAAGGAATTCCACTATTAAAAAAACTTTGTGACTAATAATTTTTTTACTAGATTGAAAAATTTATTTTGGTATTTTTTTTTTTTTTTTGAAGGGCAAGAAGCGCTAAGGCGTCATAATTGCCGGGATTAAATAATAATAATGCTATTTTTGTAGTATTACCACAATAGAAAATAAATTAATCTTTATAATAATATGCGATAAAATTATTTTTATTACAAAACAGCACTTAGTTGTTAAAAAATATTAATTTAAAAAAGAAAAAAAAAATTATTTTTACTCTTTGACCAAGCGCCTAAAAAATTTACTGGGAAAAAAATTGAGTACATCTTATAATGTCAAATAATTTAAAATTTTAAAAATAGTGTAGAAAAAGTGTTCAGTCACTATAAATTCAATTTTTACTAGCTTTTAGGAGAAAAGTAAGGTATTACTTTTGGTTGTATGGTGGCACGGTATTACAGCGGGTGATAAAATTGAATTTCCTTTAAGTTTTGAAATAAGTGCTTACGAAAATATCATTCAACCATTCCCATATACTGGGGTTTTCTTATATATTATAGGCCTAATGTGTCCGGAGGTCCCGGGCTCGAATCCCGGTCAGGCATGGCATTTTCACACATCCTACAATTCATTCACTTCATCATCTGATGTAATACGAAGGTGATTCCAGAGGTTAAAAAAAAAGGCCTATGTATTAAATTTTGTTTCAAAAATCTTAAAAAGTTCAAATCCTAGCAAAAGTTGCTTTTATATGAATACTAGAATTTTGTATGAATACTTTTATATTGAATACTAGATAGTGGATACCGGTGTACTTTGGTAGTTGGGTTTCAATTAACCGCACGTCTCAGAATTGGTTGACATGAGTCTAAAAAAACTACACCATATTTACGATACATGTCAATCATATCATCCTCATTACATGTTGCTTATGTCGAGTTGCTTATGTTTACTAGTTGAAGATATTGTAACCAACACATTGGAGGGGGAAAAAATCTCTGAACTATTACATCAGTTTCACTGAAATTAAGATATGCTATAATAGTTGAAGTTGAATAGTTGAATAGTTGTATAATAGTTGAATAGTCTGAAGTTCTACAAATGTTTTTCGTTGAAGATTGGTTGAGGTTTCTTCAGTTACGTTCAATTTAAGGTCGAAAACCTTTGAGGAGGGCAAGTTAGAAGCGTGGTTCGTTTCTCTGCAAAGTGAAAGTTGGCGTTTCTTTATCTTCGGTATCCATCGTAAGAAATATTTAACAAAATAAAAAAAAAATATTAAAACCAAATTTAATTAACGAAAATTTGGTCTTCTTTCGTAGAACTGCACAAGAATATTTTTTTATCATACGGTTCATAAGACATCTCTTTAAAGACAATCTTTTTTTTTCCGTGATATACTTATATAAACTATCAGCGAAAATTTTTATTTAATAATAATATCTCCGTAGCAGAGTGGTAATGTCTTGGGGTTCAATCTGGAGGTCCCGAGTTTTAACCTCGGTCAGTTATGGCATTTTTCATATTCTACAAAATGTTCATTCGTATTCCTAGGAGTAGATTTCAAGCTCATATGATGAATTAATATGTAATATTTAAATATGTTATCGACAGTTGCACATTTAAGTGAAATATATTTTTTTTCTATGGTAATCGATTGTTAAAGTATAACCCTAAGTACTGCATAAAAAAACACCAGCAGAGAATCATAAGAAAACAGTAGAGCTAATTCTTTTTCGAAGTGAAAAATAAATTGTTGTGTCCTGAATACATTGGTTTTAATTCAAAACTAATATTATTGTAACATTTTTACCACAAAAAAAAACTCTTTGGAAAGAATATAAAGCTGAAGTAATTATTGTTTAGTTAATATGTAAAGCAAGAAGTTTGTTTGGTGACGATCAAACAATGAAAGTGAATATGTTTTAAAAAGAAGAGATAGATTGAAGTTTGGGATTCAATACCACGATAAGTTTAAATCGGATTAATTTTTCCAAAAAAAAAAATGTATATAATTTTTTATATTACAAACTATCAACAAAAACATAAAAATAAATCATGCGTATTATGAATATGAATCACATTTAGAATATGACCGAAAAGAGTGATGGCAAATGTTGACTCTATGTTGCATCTGAAGTTTTTAAATGTTCATTGTATCTTTGTTTATATCTCCGCGTTCGATTGGAAATCTTAGAATCGTAATCAATTAACATGAAATTCCGATTTTGTTATAAATAATTTTGCCTGTTTTAATAAGTAAACATTGAAATACATATAAATAATGATATAATGACAATTTAATTATTGAAATATTTGTATATTGAGCTATGGTATTACTTTGAGAGTTACGATAGAATCAAAACATGCAGGAAATATTTCTTGTTGAAATTATTAAATAAAGAAAAAATAAAAAAACATCGAATTAGTGTCAAAGATTAGTGGCACAGAGAAGGATTAAATCCTAATCTAAAAGACCATTTCATTTGTTAAACAGTCCATCTATAGACACTGCAGAAAAACTATGTATAAAAAAGTCTCAAAAATTTTTAATTAAAACAAAGCCAAAGAAATAATAAAGAGTACTAAATTTTAAATAATATGTAATTATGGTACATATTATCATATTTTTTTACTTACGTTTTTCTTTATTTTCCTGATGAATTAATTCACCGCACAAGCTTAGAAGCTGTTAATTGGGAAATATAGAAATGAAACTTTGTTGCATATATGAAATACCGTGCCTATTCCTGGTATTCCAACCCGGGACCATGGGGATGAAAGGTCGACTAATTTGTTGCATGTCTCTTTATATGTTAAGATAAATAAAACTTAATTTTCTTAAGAAAGATAAAGACAGCATAAATTTTAGACGTGAAAGAGCAACCCCCCCCCCCCATGAACAATTTTTTTTAAGGTGCTGGGATAAATATTTAATATTCTTATGATTGAAAGCTATTACAAAAATAAATGCTAAACGAATGCTACTTGATACCGATCCCCTATCGTTGTTCAGCAATGAAGTTTTTGCATCACTGTTGATAAAGTAAATTTTCTGACTATTTAGTTCCGATTTACAAAAAAAAAACTTTGTAAAACTAATTTTCTGAGAAACTAATTTTAATTGTGACCAGTTTTCAGGAAACATTCAGAACATCCATTTTCTTAGTTTTCAATATTTATAATGAGCCAAATCCTCCTTTATTATTTTTTTTAATTTTAGGCATATTTCCTTTTTTTTCCTTACATAACCTTAATTAAAGTTATTATCTTTACAAATCAATTTATAAATAACCTTTCGACCGGTTAGGTTTTAATTTTTAGAGATTTTCTGATGGAGATCAGTTTCTGTAACTGGCCTCCATCCCCGGAGCAGTCACCGTAATATAAAACTTATGTTTTTGTAAAAA
This sequence comes from Zanna intricata, assembly GCA_010016005.3. NCBI lineage: Eukaryota > Metazoa > Arthropoda > Insecta > Hemiptera > Fulgoridae > Zanna > Zanna intricata. The sequence continues at coordinate 23,403 of JAAAKQ030353140.1, forward strand.
TCAGACTCTAAATAATTTCTAAAATTCGACTCTATGTAATAAAGATGTAATAACAAAACATTTACGTTTAATATTTTTATTTATTTATTTTTTCTCATCTCATTTACGGTTCGAGTTATAACTATATAAAATGGTGCTGGTTCATTAATAAATTAAGTCTTGAGTTCATATGAATATAATTATTTTATTGTAATTGCAAATATCATTTACGTACCTATCATTAATGATTTATATATCTTTATGTAAATTATTATATTAATAAATGTAATGAGTGAAATAAGACTTGATTAGTCCTTAAAGATTTGTATTAGACTAATCCAAAGGCTGTAACAGAACTAACTGAATGAAGTTAGGAGATTGCTTATATGCTGTGTATGAAGCCGCTAATCGTCAGGAGCCGAATGCATCCGAACCGAGTGGTGTAAACTGTAAAGACTCGAGTGATGTCGATTGGAGCCGAGTGCATTCGAAAGAAGCTGAGCAAATGTAAAGAACCAAGTGAATCCGACCGAAACAGAAGATCTTTAAATTTTCAAGTCCTAAATTAAATGAAAATTAATGTAAATAACATTAGTAAAAACTCTATATTCTATTTGTCTAAGTCTAGACAAATAGAATAACTCAGTTTTTTTTTTTTTTTTTTTTTGTGGAAAAATATTAGTAATTTCCAAGCTTTATTTTCAGGCACGTCTTTCAGACACGTGCATGGATTAACAGTATACTAAAGCTATTCCAGCTTTTAGTTTCTGTTTAGTCTAAGTATACTTATATAAAAAAAACTAAAGCTAGAATAGCAAAACAAACAAGCAATAACAGCGGTAGTAATCAAATCATGTTATTTAGAAAACAAACAAAAAATTGTAGAAGTAATATTACAATCACAAAAGTAAAAGAAAATAAACATATTTCTTTTAAATTTTTTTATATTACACATATGACATTGCTACACGTCCAGATTGACAATCAATGTTCCAAACACGTGTTTGGAACGCTAACATGTGCCACCAGACAAATACCCTAACGTCTGGTTAATCCTGCACTGAAAACATTGGTATATAAACAGTGTTCCAAGTTGACAGTCTTTTTATATATGTTCTGTATGTTGTAAAATTCTTTTAAGTAAGTCTATTAATGACATAATCTTTTCAAATAAACTAAATAATTTTACTGTATTTAAATAAAAAATAAAAAAATTAATAAATGTTAATAGAGTAATAAATAAAGTAAACACCAGTAATATTAATATGTGAAACTAAATTTTTCAAATAATTTACCAAATTAATTTTTCTTTTAAAGTTTCCCTATATTTTGTTTCTTTCCTAACATATTTAATTAACTTCACCCGATTCTTTCCACTCAATAAACATAGTATTTCATCCTTAAAAAAGTCCTTTGTTCCAAATATTGTTTTGTTTAATTCTAAAAATAAACATTTTTCCCCAAAAAACATTAAAAGATTTTCAATTCTTGTTTAAAGAATAAAAGTGATTGAATCCTTTTCTACTAGGCTGACTTCAAATTCAGAAAAGAACTACGTTTTTTTTTTTTTTTAATAGTACTGATAAAGCTTCTAACATGACAATTCTTTTTTTCTAAGGGTTCCACTCTAAACTAAAGCCCAACCTACTATAATTCCTTTGAAATAGAGATTTGTTCGCTTTATCCATCCACCCCCTACTCACTTCAAACTTCTATATCATCCTTTCGTGTCCCTCAACCGTTATATTAACCTTCCCTCAACTTCCAAATACTATTCTATACTTATACCGATTTCCTAATTCTGGTGAAGGTGATGAACCAACCCATCTCTTTCTCAATTACTTTCCCTGCCATAATTATAGGTGATATGTTTGAGCCGTAAAGTTAATACTTTCTATATAAAATTCTAATTTGTTGCATTCTAGTTTGTTGCATATGTTTGTATTATTAATTAGTTAGTGAATTTAAATTATAAAAGTGAGCTATTTATAAGTGACAATATCTTAGAACTTTGTATCCAAAATGCATAATTTCTTAAACGTAGATTGACTCATTTAGTTATAAAGCAGAAATATTAAAGCTTTTATTTTGATGAAGATGATTATACCGTAAAAGCGATAAATATCTTAAAATAACAAATCATAATTATTAAGAATTATTATTATTAAGTTAACGTAAAAAAGTAAAATAGATAATAGAAGTAGAAAATTAAAAGTAATGAAAGTGATCAGCATTGAAACTAGTTTACATAAAATTTCAAAGCAATAGATTTCGTTCATTTTCAATAATAGTTATCATAAAAGCGGTAGTATCAAGCATTTATGTTCAGTATTACATGATACTAATAAACGTAGTATGTGCAGTATGCTATTAATTAGATAGTACTAATTATAATTAATACCTACAACTGCTAATGTTTGTGGCCTATATCTTTTTTCTATTTATCTGTTTTGCCTCCGGAACTACCGTAAGGTATTACTTCAGAGGATGAATGAGGATGATGTATATGTGTATGTAAATGAAGTGTAATCTTGTACAATCTCAGGTCGACCACTCCTGAGAAGTGTGGTTAATTGAAACCCAACCACC
>JAAAKQ030353251.1:0-17125 GCA_010016005.3 Zanna intricata
ACACACACACACACACACACACACACATACATAAATACACAATTGACATTTTAAATAAAATATTACATTATTTATTTTAATAGTGATCTAACCTTCAAACAAGTTTCAAATTTATTATTATTATTATTTTTAAATTTATTTTGGCACAAGTAACAAAAATGTAATTGAACTCTTAAGCATTCTGTGTTTCCTATTAATTATATAAAATCAATTTTAAAGGAATTTTGTTTCTAAATATTGATCATATAATTAAAGTGAATAATTATGTTTCACAGTTAAATTATTATATAACAGTTATAATTGTTTAATATTAAATACATTTAAAAAATCATACTGTTGATACAAATTTTTTTAGAGAGAAGTAACGTAAATAAATGTAAGTTTTCTTTAACAGTAATAATCTTTTACTTTCAATTATTAAAACTCCTCCCACTATGGGTCAGTTAGCTAACGAAATAATATGTTCAGCTTATTCATTATAACGAACGATTATTGTGTTTTTAAGAAGGCTGTTAACTTGGTTACTCAGTTCTATTCTTGTTCACATGCTACTTGAAAAATTCCGCTACCGAACTAACAATAGAAGAATCACTTTTAGTTTGTTTATATCAATCAATCTGTTTACACTGGTATTTTTCCCGAAGAACAGCGAATTTTAATTTGACGTACGATTAATTTTCTTTTTTTAAATCTATTATTTCATGTTATTATGAGTTATTAAAATATTTAATTAAATGTTACAAAATATCTTTTACTTAGGTTCTTAATATTTTAGAATAGGTTTAGTATTGATGGATTAAAAATAAATTATATTCTTTTCTATAAATATTTAAAAAGTTATTAAAATTAAACAATGTTGTCTTATTAGCATACACAGATTAACGTAAAATCTACTCCTGTAATTGATCATGTTTAAGTCGATTCAAAAATCATTTAAAGGTATAGATTCAGTAAAAATAGTACCAAGACGTCTGTATAATTTTACCAGGGTAAAAGGGTAAAAGCTTTTTTCAGTTTAAACTAGAAAAAAGGCGGGCTTATGGCCGGTCGCGAAAATGTTACATGGTTTGTGTTTCATTACACATGATTTTGTTGAATGTTTTTGTCAATTGTAACTAAATAACGTTCATGAATATTAAGTTCGAACGAATGAATCGTTCGCGCGCTTCATTCAAAATAAAAATGTGAGCACATACAGGAAACAAACCAACGCACCATGCTTTTTTAATGGAAAGATTAAACACCTGTAGACGTAATGGACATTACGAATGAAAATTGCTTTTTATGGATTTATAAAACACAAAACCGATTTAAAAATAAAATTAACCATAATTATGGTTTTTGACTGTTAGTATAACCCGTCTGCGGTTTTACTATTAACACTTTTTCGGTAATAAATTTTGCTAAGCAGCTAAAACTTGAATAAGAGAAATTCTGAGAAAAAATATATAACAAAGAAGAGGTAAAGAACGCGTGAAAAAGTTTTTGAAGCAAATAAATAAACACAAAAAAGAAACAATCAAGTAACTCAGTGTTACCATTCACGTGAATTAATCTGTTAAGTTGGAAAAATTTAGGAAGGAAAAAATAAAAAATTATTCAATTTTTTTTAAATCAAGATTTTTGCTTTTTTTTTAGAATAATTAAAAGAATTTAGCAGCTCTTATAACTTTTCTAATAAAATTATGCACCTTCGGTAATTTTATAAAATATAATAATTTATATAGATAGAATGAGTTAGCTTTTCATAAAAAATGAAAAAATGGTACTTGTTTATATAAAGATAAAATATTTCTAATATTATTTTTATTAAAATTTATGTTATTTATTTTTGTACCGTCCCTTTCCTTGCATGAATAAAATAATAATAATAAGGATGATGAAACTACATTTTGATGGATTAACTGAGAGTCGAACTAGAAACCTTTGGGCTATACTTCATGTAGATACTTTACCAATTTTTTTTTCAAACAGTTTACTTCAAATAATTGAGTTTAAATTGTAGTAATATATTTCAGTAATAATGAAGAATGAATAATATTCTTTGTAGTAATTTGAAGGTAAAAAAGCTACATGCCTTTTATACCTATATACAATTAAATGCAGCTTTAAAAGAAATAGTGAATGTTACAGTGAAGTAAATTAAAGCAAAAGATGAAAAAATTTTTTTTACTAATGTTTAAATTTAAAAATAATATCAATATACGTCTAAAATTACTGCAAAATCTTTAACTAATCTGTTTTAATTAAATATGGTTTTAATGATAAATTTCAACAAGAAATATTTTTGTTTTGCTAAAAACAAGAAACTCAATAGTTTTCTTTTGAGTATATTGTATATCTTGGCTCAAAATAGCTATTTCATTGCTAGAATATTCGCGCATGTTTATATTCTATTTACGAAAAAAAAAATTCATGAATTAAAATAATATAGTTTAAGACAGATAATAAAATTATTATTAAATTAATAAATAAATACAAGGGAAATCTAAAATATTCATCAACATCTAATAATCATCTCAACATCTAATAACGATTTTATTAACAACTTATAAAAAACTCGATTATTTTTTCTGAATAAGGTGTTTATTTTTACAGATTAAATTCCTTAAAGAGAAGTAGCAAGAGAATTAGCATAAAAATTTAAATTTATAAATAAAACTCTATCACATTTAAATTTCAAGGGCCACACAATAATTTAAAATGTATTAATAATAGAATAATGTAATGTAAACAGGTTTATAAATTACACGATGATACGTTAGTGGTATATTCCACCTGGACACGTTTATTTCAGGATATCTCATTCACAAATTCTTATTATAAAAAAAAAAAACAGTTGGAAGTAGTTTCTGAACTCACGTTGTCTCGTCCTATTGACGTAAGCAACCCGTTACATGTAATAGGCCAATCATTAGCTGCTAAAACCATTCATAAACTTTTTTCTCCCACTCCCGATTTAGTTATTTTATTATTATATCTGCGAATGACTGCAAATAATTTGAAACTGATAGGAGAATGTACGTTTAAGACAAGCGTTTGAAATAGTTGAATTCGGGAATTTTATTTAAAGTATTTAAAAAAAAACAAACATCTGCCGACCCAACCACCTACTAAATTTTTTCTTTTTGACTAAATACTTGATAAAATCTATTTTTAAACTAAGCGTTTGCCAACTTTTAGCAAAGTTTTATATGTGTACTTTATACACAGATTTATATACTTAAAAACAATTTAAAACGGATATGAGGATAAGGGTGTGTCAGGTTTTTTTTACATAAGCTAAACTATAGATGTATATGCATGTAATACAAATACGCAAATTAGAAACATATTATTATTATTATAAAATACAAGTTGTTTAATCATATCAAGCTGGATATAATAACGCATCGTCTAAACATTTTACATTGAATATAAATCTATTAAATGAAAAAGAAACAATTTAATGAAAAAGTTATTACAAGACTGATTTTAACCTTGATTAGGAAAATACTTTAAAAAATAAACTGTTTTTAGATAAAATTATTCAATTATGTGTTTATCATAATAAATATTTTCAGATAGTAACCTGATAATAATTTTCAGCATTTAATTAACTGTAATAATAATAATAGTCATGCCTTGTTCAATAGAAAAATATAAAGAAAATAAAAACTCTACCGAGTTGTAATATGAGCTGATATTATATCATTGCTAGTTTCTAGTTGTTTACTTGTTTGTTATACTGAAAGAAAAGAAAATAATAGCACCTGAATACATAGGGTGGGTATAACTGCGATTTATATTATTTCATTATGACAACACTGTTCTCATTCGTTTGATTCTTGGGGTTTTTATTTTAATAAAATATTTTATAATAAATATAAAATAAATATAATATTTGAAGTTTTTAAGATTTCGTTAAAAACCTTTTGTTAGATTATAATTAGATTAATATCTGATCGTTAATAAATCACATTATGAATATACAAAACAGATTACTCACTTTTTTTTTTGTAATTTATATTGTTAGAACCAGAAATATATTAAAAATAAAAATATTTTCCTCAATTTTCTTCATCGTTTAACTGCATCGTAAGATGCAAATTTTTAAATCGTTGCTTCTTTGTTTCGTCTCAATTGTACTTTGTTGCCTGAACCATTTTTATTGTTTCTTCTTATTTCTTAATATGAATTGTGCAACAAAAATTTACAATAAATCTTCGAATTGTTTTTTTCTTTTTATATACGAAATTAATTTTAGGATTCTTTAAAAAAAAAATTATATAATAGCAATTCTACATCGATACGCGAAATCTATTCATTAACTTGTGACGAAATTAACTACTGACTGACCTTTGTATAGTAATACTCAATTCAATTGGCACATAATACTACTATCATTCCGCACACGTCAGGTACGGTAACGGGCAGGCTGAAAGCATTGACGCGCAGCAGGTATTGGAATCAGCCATAAGAAAACGTTTTAGAGTCGATGTCAGTGTACCCAATACTAAACCCGATATGCGCAGAAGGATAGTATGTTACTAGTAGCGCTCTCTGCCAATTGTTAAGTGCTAATAATCAACTTTGTGCCAAATCTTGCGTCTGTACCTATATAGGTACTACATATCAGATCATATACAAAGAATCAGAGATTTTGTTTAATTGAATTATTTCGAAATCTTATAACCAAACCTAAAAGTTACGAATATTATTTTATTTTTATTCTTAAAACCTCGGTCATGTGGACATGTTATACAAATATTTAACAATATGAAATATAACAAATTTTAATCAACATAATTTTGATCGTACAAAAAATCCTTGAGTATAGGTTATCCATAAGGGTAAATAAAATATTATTTTTTCACAGTGAAGTTTTCAGTCATGATGATGTGTTCTTGCATTTATATTTTAATTAATTTTATAAAAAAAAAAAAGGGTGCGTGGATTTATCTGTTTGCTGTTTTATTCATAAATTTAGAAAATATATCGTGTAAACATGATGGTCTGATTTGATGTATATCTGAATTAATCAAACAGTGTTACCAACCCAAAAATAGGTCGTATTTTAATTTTTAACCACAAAAGAAATTTATTTGCTACGAAAGAAAGCGACATATATTTTACAAGAAAAAAAAGTTTTACAAATTATGAACTCGGTTGATTTTTTACTTTCCGGAGGGAAAGCAATTTGTTGCATTGTATGCAGCTGCTTATCGCAAAAAAAACGTTAACAAATGTAATATTAAATGCTTATATATTTTTAAGTAAAGATATCCCGTTCTTCCGAAGAATTGGGTGATGCGAGTACCTACAGGACCGTTTTAATTTATATCAGTATTTATATTATTAGTCTGTATTTTTAAATGAAAAATTTTTTTTCAAAAGTAAAATATATCCTGACCGGTTTTCTCGGGCCGACATATAGTTTGCATGTTGAGACCAACAGGCAATAATCGAGATGAACAGCAATATATTAATTTCTTGTGTAGTCTACTGCACGCTATATTATTACGTTATTTCGACAAGACATACGACATGATTAATTGTACAAGCACCTATCAAAGTTACTAATACTATCGTTCAGGAAATATTTACAATTTAGACCTAATTACGGACTCTAAGCTGAATATAAATTAAAATCCATTAATCTTCAATAAGTCACTTAACTGTTCAATATTTACTCGTATCATTTCTATGAAAAAAAGATAATAATATTATTATTATTAAAATATCGTTTTTCACAATTTTTTCCTATTATATATCATAAATTATATGCTATGCAGTGACATATTTATATTTTTATAAGAAATTATCTGAAGGTTGACACATATTAAATTAAATATTGTTCATTTCAATATGATTTCAATTGTCTTTTTATGTCCTTCAAAGCATTCATTGTTTAAAACAAAGAGCATATGGTCTCATTATTAATGATTAATGCGAATGAAGTTGATCATTTCATTTTAAAAATTCCGTATTTATTGACAACTAATATATTTATTTAGAATATATTAGATACTCATATATTTTTATTAAACGAAGACGTTGATAAGAAAACTAACTTTCATAACAAATGAGATATGAAACTGAATTCCACTTTAATGTTATATAAGTAACAAAATTAAGTCGCTATTACTTTGTTAAAAGATAACCACTAGCAGAATTATTAAGATGCATGTTTTTATTTCCTATTTTTATTATTATTATTATATATATATATATATATATTTTTTTTTTTTTTAATAATACATGTTTTCTGTGTATTGAAATTAAAAAAAAAATTCTAAAAGGAATTCGTTTATAAATTTTTATTACTTTTGAATGAAAAATAAACTTGTTAACTGACCTTGTCAGAAGTAAACTTTGGTGAAATATGAATAAACTATACGTAACGTTTTGATTGAAAAACTATTTATAATCAAAATTCTTCTTGTGGTTTATTGTTTGTTTATACTTTTAAAATGTAGGTTATACAAACTGATAAACTTTTTTTATATATAAACTTTATATATATATATAAAATTATTGTTAATGTTAAATGGAATAATATTGTAAAATATTGAAGTTGATAGTAACGATGCGAGAAAATAATGTAAATAATAGTTTGAGTGCATTTCACTGAAAGAGATTTTTTTTTTAAGGAAAAATGAATTTAAATAATATTAAATTTCATAGAGCGGTTTTTACTTTCACAAGGTCATCAATCTGAACTTAGCCTTTAATGCTGCCTACCAGGTCTACAAAGATAAAAACCGATCATTGTATAGGACTAAAAAGTTGAAAATAGCTGAGCTGTTAGATGTGCGGAAATCTGTGCACAATAGTTTATTGTGAGTAACAAGTGAGGGAGAAATTCAGGATTTATTAAGAAAGATTTGATAGAAGTGGATTGTTGGGAACTTCCTTTGTGATAAACATCAATTCATTGAAAGAGTTAGCTCAAGAGAAACTTGGCAGTCCTGTAAACGCCTTTTGTTAAACACTACACTCAACATTTTTATTCATAAAATTAGTGAAATTTTTTTATTGTTGGTGTGTAACTAAAATAGGCCTTTTTATTATGATAGAAATAATGTTGAATGATGTTTTCAGTTTTTACAATAGATTACAAAATAAGTATTATTTAAGATCAGCCGATGAAAAATCAAGTTTTTTTTTTACTTTTTTGAACGCGCTTCTCCCTATTTAAAGAGGTAACATTTTATTTCTCTCTGAACCATTAACAAATTTCTTGGATAGTATTTATTAAAACTAAAAATAGATACATAATACACTTCTTAGATAGTTTACCTCAAATTGTTAAAGATAATTTCAACATTTTGAAGGTATTTGCTATGTCATCGAATCTAAGGGAATTTTACTAGTACATTTGGATTTAGATGTATTCGACCCCTAAAATTCTCGTACAATAGAACATTTTTAAGGTTAAGGTAAGAGTTTCAATTAAATAAACTGAAAGTGTGTATTAGCAGTGTGTGTATTAATTATTGTATATTTATTAGTGTATATTTTATTAGTGAAAATATACTTATGTAAACTATGAAACTATACTAATTTTAAACTGTACAGTTTATAATTTTAACTAATTTAAAATGTAAAATTAATTTTATTTTATGTATAGAATAATAATTTGAATCTTTTTAGTTTTTATTCTCAATAGTAAAAAAAAAAAAAAACCTGCCTTTTACGGGTATCTTTTTATGTATTATGAATGAATACATTCAAATATTGCACGAAATTTTTTTTTTTTATATTATAATATAAAATCGGAGAACAATAAGCTCCGTAACAAACTACGAATAAAGGACAAATATCTAAAACAAATTAATGAAGGATGATAATGATAACCATGAGGGATGAAAAAATGCTTTTACTAAAAGTTTTTATGACTTACCAGTATTTGAACGATATTCTCCAATGAAACGTCTCGTTAGGTATCGTACAGTCAAAGCTGAAAGAAAAAACAATCTTTATTTTATTTATAGTAAACTAAAGTTTGCTGAATAAATATAAACTATATATATTAGGATAGATTAAAAGAATTTCAGTTGGGGAGAATATTATTAAACAAGGAGGTATATATATATATATATTTTTTTTTTTTAGTTAAACTGCTGATATTCATAATCACTACGTGGTGTAATACTTATCGTTATATATTAAAATAAATTACTTCTAAATTTTCGTTTAAGTTAGTGATGAATCTGTCATCAATGTACGAAAAAGTTGCACTCGGTTGAATGCCAGTTTTTTTTTTTTTATTAGTATTACTACAATAAAAATTATTTAAAAAAAAAATAATAATTTTAAAATAATTTTTAAATAAATACAAAACTATAGTTACAAAAACGCTGACAGCGCGGACGCCCGTTCTAAAACGCTGGAAGTAATGGGTTTTTTAATTAGTGTTTGACAGGTTGTTTATTTAACGTAATTTCTAACACAACATAAAAACACTTGATTTAATCATTTATTTAAAATCATAAACAAAATTAAGAAATACAATTTTTTTCTGTTCTTAAAACTTCCATTCAAGAATAATTACATTTTAGGGCATGACCTATTTTTAATTGACAGAGCTAGTAAACTGTCTTTTGTCCCATAGCTTCAAACAAAACAAAAAAAGAAAAAATAATTCCAATTTATTGTATTTTTTGTATTAATTGTTTTTCTGTTTAGCCTCCAGAACTACCGTAAGGTATTACTTCAGAGGATGAATGAGGATGATGTGTATGAATGTGAATGAAGTCTAGTCTTGTACAATCTCAGGTCGTCCACTCCTGAGAAATGTGGTTAATTGAAAAACTCAACCACCAAAGAACACCGGTATCCACGATCTAGTATTCAAATCCATTTAAAAGTAACTACCTTTACTAGGATTTGAACCTTAGAACTCTCGATTCGAAATCAGCTGATTTGCGATGTCGCGGTATCCACTAGACCAACCCGGTGGGCTATATTTTTTTTTTTGTTGTAAATACGATACGGAAGCAATAATTGCATAAAAAACTCTACAGGAAAATTTCTAAGCAGACAATTTTTTTTGACGTTACTAATTTACAAACTAAATAACGCAGAATTTGTTTTTTTTTTCTTCTATAAAATCATTCAAAATACTCTGAAAGTAGGCTAAATTAATAAAAATAATATTACTGGTAATTATTCAAATAAAATCATTTATATTTATTTACCTAAACCTAAAATAATTTTGAAATATAATAAGATTCCAAGCAATGTAAAGAAATTGGTAAATGATACTTTATAGAATGTTCTAGTCATTACCACAAAGTATTATACTATATATAAATATATTTATATTTTTATTTTATATAATATAAAATTACAGCGTAAACATTTAAAATAAGTCTTTGTTGTTGCATTATATTAGCTAACCGCAGGAGATTTTATCATAAAATACATTATATAATAATTTAACTACAAAATAAAATTAAGTAATTTATATATTTATAATAAATTAATTTAAATTAAAGATAAAAAAAATTGTCTTCATTGGATGATTCATTATATAAAAAAAAGGTTCATATTTCAAAGTAGGCTTTCAGGTATAGCGAATTTTTACATTACGAAACACACACATACAGTATTTTTATAAAGAATGAAATAATTTGAATTACGGTTGTCCACTCTGACTTCAGACCTTGTATTTAATTTTATTAATTTATCCTTTCAGTTATCAACAGGATATTTTTTACAAAAACAAAAAACCAAAGTATTCAATTTTTAATAAAATGTAAAGGATATCGTCTAGTTTTTTTTAATACACACACACACACACACGTATTATATATTGTTTATTGTTGTTGGTGGTATCTGAAATGTGACTGTAGGGATTGTGATTATCATGTAAGATTTATATATTCTGAAAAAAATTCAAACGTACAGAACAAATGCATGTGTAGGGTGAATGGATATATATTCTATAGTTGGCAGTTGAACGTACGTAATCCGATGAGATCGGATCTACATCAGCAGGATCGCTGCTTTATAAATGTAAACCTTGATCTTGGCATGTTTAGAATAATATATGAAAAGATACCTACAGAAATATACCTTTGGTATAAACGACAGTTTTTTCCTATTGCAATGTCAGCTTACTCGCAAGTTAGTACTATTGATAATGAATGAGGAATATGAAGGAGGTTTTTGTGTGAGTGATTATGTTTATATATATGTCTATCTTTTCCCCGAACAGATTCCACAAAATGCAAACGTTGCTGTAGACCTGACAGGAAGCCATCCCATGCTAGGCGCCTATGTGACGATCTGCGAGGTCAACATAATATAACCATATTCCCGGAATATTAATGCTAATTTTAAAATCTATTTTCAGTTGTATTATATAAATACACGACGTATGATTTAGAATGTTTAGTTTTGTTGACATCAAAGCGGAGTCGTACTCTCTTCAGTTTTTCTATGTTGTGATAACTCTACAGTCCAAAAAATATTAATCCGTTAGTGTTTATCTTTCCTTGATAGATAGTGTGTTTTTAAATATTTAAACTATTTTACAGCTACCGTATTCGAACTTCCCGTTGCCAAAAGTAAACAATTTTTTATTTATTTACACACATTCCACATTTTAGTATATACAAACACTTATCATTCTTACTAGAACTATGAATCTTTAAAAATGCTATTCGTTTGAAGAATAACTTTTGAAAAAGTCAATAATCTAAAGAACTTTTATGTTTTAATTAAAATAATATAATACAATTTTCAAGAAATATTTTTTATTATAGACATGTAAGATGAAGTATTTACTCTTCATAAATAGATTTATAAATATAGTATTAATTATAGGTTTGCTATAAAAGTGATATTAACATGTTACATTATTATTAAAATAGTCTAATTAAAATAATAAATTATTTATTAATTTTCAGTAACTTACCAGATTTTCCTACATTGATCATTCCAAGAACAGCAATCCGAACTCTAGATGCATTTGTTGCATTCCTTTCTTCGGTCTTCATGTTACTGCTGCCAAAAACGTTTTTACTAAAACAAAAATGAGATAAAAATTTCAATTAAACTGAAATTGCCAATAAATAAAGTAAAAAAAGAAGAAATGGCAATGTTATTTTAAAGATTTTAGGCAGAATTGATATTGTAAATGTATAATCATTTTTCTTTTTGTGATGCAGTAGGACCGAAACTCGGTCACTAAGTTATAGTATGCCTTCTCTTGGTTAGGACAGGGACTATTGAAGATGTACTTGCCAACAAAGGTCAGAATTGACAAAGAAGTATAATGAAGAGTTCACGTATTATTTAAATATTTCTTACTACAACGCATAATTAAAAACGGAAGTTCGATAATATGTAAATTAATATTGTTATAAGAATTTCAAACCAGTTTTCTGTAGTTTAAAGTAAAAAGCTTGCGTTCTTTCTCGTTAAAAATTTGTTGAAATTTATTGAAAAAACGTTGTTCAAAATCAATTAATTTCTGAGTAAAATAACACTAAATTAAAATTAACTAATAATTAACTTAGAGTTAAATGTTCAAGTACAGTGGTGAAATTAAATTATGTAAATATTTTGATAAACAGCTACGTTTACATGACATTTTTAATTTGATAATTATTAACACTATCAAGTGAAAAATGGAGTTGATTTATTTAAAAAAATACATTAAAATTTACAAACCTGCTATAAATTTTTTGATATTCATATCCCTTTTTAAATCCCACGTAATCAAACTAAAATCATCCATTAACTCAAAAAACGGGGAAAAACGAAAATAAAGAGCAACGCCCTAGTATTAACAGACATTAAGTAATGCATTTCTAAAAGGGAAAATGAATGCAGTACGGGTTTAAATCCAGTAAAACAGTGCTGCTTTGTACAATGACACATAAGTGCCTATATACGTATTTGCGTGGTCGACCTTGCCGGTTGCAAACTGACCACACAGAACCAAATCCGGCTAAAAGAACAGTCAGTCTATTTTCTTTTTATTAAGGCAGAATGAAGTTAAGACATTTAAATAAGTTGTAAATTTTATTTTTATATTATTATACTGTATTTAAATATTATTGTATCGACGATTTAAAAATTTATTCGTTAAATTTAAGTCTGACCATTATTTCAATTTTATACAAGAACAAAAAGATTAATCTTTTTTTAACATAGCAAGTTAGTATTATAAAAATAAATGATTTCTGGTCTACTGAATTGGAAATATTTTCCCTCGACATGAGTTGCAGTTTACCCAACATTCAGATCAATATTAGTAATTCGTTTAAACTAAAAATTGTATGTAACTATGCAAATATAGTATCATTTATTCATAGTATGAAATTGTATGTTACACACAGGCACACATTCACAATGTAAACGCATAGTAAACGTAAACTTTGACTTTTAAGTAAGGCCATAAAAGAGTGAGCGTAGTCGATATTTAACAATAAATCTACCTAAGTATGAACACACGCACAAGCATCCATTTATGTATCAGTGTTTGAGTGACAAATTCTAATTCGGGAAGTTCAAATATATTTAACACTCTGCTAAATATGTCAGCACTTATGTTAGCAATGACATAGAAACCATATATAACTTTCAGCGCGCATTTAATAGAATTTTATGAGTTTCTAGAAGAATATTTGTGCATAAAACTTATTTTATATATAATTTCATTAACAGTCTAAATTACTGTCTAGTTTTAAATTTTATGTAATCTTTTTAGTAAACAATTTTTGAGCACTTTGATTAAAAAAAAAAAATTATTTAAATAATTGTTCAGCATAACTATTTCTTTGGTTTTATACATTGAAAGCGTATTATCAAAAACTTATTCTAATTTAAAAATAATCTTTTTTTAATAAATTCTAAATACAAAGATGATTCTTACATTAATAATAAGTCGTAATCATTGCAATTTGTCGATGTCAAAATCTTCGTGATTTTTATTTCATAATTATTAATCATTTAGATTGAATTACTTTAACTTTCTCCTCTATTATATTTTATTATACTGGGCAGACAGTATTATAATGGATCAAAATTTTGGATATAAGCCTCATTATGTATGTGTATGTGTGTGCGTGCGTGCGTGTGTGTTGTAACAAGAAAGAGATTTGAGTATAAAAAAATTGGTTAGATTATTTTTAACCAAAATATCATGATATTTAAATATTTATTAAAAAATAAAATATTTTCTTAAATATTAATGATTGATATGTAGAAGAAATTAATTCAACAAATAATAAAATTGTCTATTTGCGATAATAATTACAACATATTTTAAGCACTTACTAGTATTTTACTGTTTAGTTTAGGATTTCTATTATACCGTACAAAATTTTAAAATTTGAATCCGGTTCAGACTGTTTAAAATCATTTACATTATAAATTAAACCTAGACTTCCTAATATATTATACACATAATATTTATGGTAAAATTAAGAATAATCGAAAGTAACCTTATAAGTATTGTTATGTATTATTTTGCAACAAAATCAGTTATAAAATATAAATAAATTGAACAGGTCCGATATTCATTGGCACTCAACTAGTAATTGGTGATTTTTAATAAACTTTTTACCGGTTTAAAGACAAGTTAGTTACAAATAAGAAGTTGAAAGATTCAGATATATGCCTACAAGAGTTTCTTTGTCCAAAAATATAAGAGAAATAATGTCAAGTTTTATTACAAACTCTTAAAAGTTTAATGTTATTAGCTGAACGAGACTCTTTATCTTTATGAAAATATCTTATAGTAGTTAAGGTAGAGACGCCATTCTAAAATCAATGATACATAAGGAAGTTATGTAGCTAATACTATGCCTTTACTTTTCTGTCGATGAACTTATGAATAACTGCTACAATCGATCGCTTAAGCCATCCTTTAGGTTGCAATTTTTATTATTCTGATTCCCCACACTTATAAAATTTTACAGATTAATAAAATGGAAATAACTTACAATTATTTCTTTGCTATGAAGATCATTAAATAAAATACCCGTTTTATGTATTCATTAAAATGGGATTATGCGAAAAATAAAATTCTTGGAACCGAGAAAAAAAACTCCGTTAAGTTAATACTCGTACAACGTGTATGATTCTGAAAGAAAAATACGGATGCTATAAATGTAAGAAGCGTGACCTTTTAAAACACAGCAGTGACAATAATGGGGTAACGATTTCATCACTCCGAGTTAAAACAAATGGAATTACTGTACTGTACACATACAGGTCTGTACTTCACATATACAAGAGCGCCTGCGTATTGTAAGATACATGTTGTTAGTGGAAGGAATTCACTTTAGACATTCCATGCAATGCAATCTTAGTTAATGTATATATATATATATATGAGTACATTGTTTTTATACACATATACTCGAAACATGTATTTTTCAGACTTGCATCAAATTGTAAAGAGATTTTATTACTACTAATAAAAAAAAAAAAGATGTAAAAGTAGATTCGTAAAATACTAAATATGTTTAAGTATAAAATAAAGCAGGCGTTATCTTTATTATTGCACTCACGTGTAACGATTGTATTTAAGAATGGATATACATAAGAAACATGGAGATAAAGTTAGAAAGTAAAGTGACCGAAGTTGCAGGCACGCGATCTATGCGATGAAGAGAGGGTAAACATTCAAAACATATGGCCTTCGTTGAGCAGAACTCAAGATATGTAATAGGAAGGCCCTCATATTTTAGTAGAATCTTGAGTAGATTATTTATAACAAACATTGGTCGGTCGGCTATACGGCGCCAACCTTTTGTCCACCTTACGATTTATTTAAAAAAAATAATAAATAAAAAACCAGACATGTTAACATAAGACATTTTCATAGTGTGAAAATTTTTAAGTTATCATTTACATGTTTATATCTTAAGAATAAAATATATTAAATGTACATTTTTTACGAAAAATGTTATACTATTTTTATACTAATTTAACGTGCTGCAATTTAATATAATATTACTTTTTTTCTAGGAGACTAGGAACTAAGCAGAAGTGTTTTTTTTATAAATAAAAAGAAAACACAAGAAATACATGAACGTCCAGTAATGTATCTAGAACGAAAGAAAAAATTTTATTAATAACTGAAAAATTAGGTATCGAGGACACACAAGTCTGTTTGAATAGAATACAAGAAACCTTTTCAAGTGAGCGTAGTTTGGTTACGGTAACTAACACAGACAAATGTAATTTAAAGAAGTTTAATTTTCAAATTGATTTGTAATTAAATGTCTATTTATTTTTGCAGCAAACAAAATGTCGAATTGTATATTGTGTGTACAATTATATAATATGTCCATTTATGTCTAAAATAGTGAGTGCATTCTACGTTGTATATATATATATATATATATATATGTGTGTGTGTGTGCGCGCGCGCGCGTGTGGTGCGCACGCACACACACACACACACACACACACACACACACATAGACACATCTTTAATTTTGAAAAAATGCTCTGAAAAATATCGAGATATTTATGTATAAAAATTTATAGATTGTTTTTTTAATAAGAGCGATAACTACTAAGAGAGTTATTCGGTTAAATTTATCAGGCTATATTTTAGAAAAAAAAGCTGATAATATAGTCGTAATATTTTCCTGGTACTGTTATTTATTGTTATGTAGTGAAAAAATAACGATGCATGAATATAAACAAATAAAAAAATTTTTCAATTAAAAAAACTGATATTTTTAAACTTTGATCTGCTCTCTCACTCCCGATATTGCCCTAAAGTATACTTTTGGGTCAGTTGCACTACTACTATACGTAGGAAGACATACAAAAATATTTGCTTAAATATGTAAAATAAATAAAAAGATACTGTTTTTTCGATTTTTGGGGAAGCGGAGGAATTTTGGGGCAATTAAAAGAAAAAAATGTTAAGATAAGCATGCAATCATGTATTGAGCTTAATATAAATTGGGGTTATGTTTGAAAATTTTTAGAAAATTTTACAAAAACTATCTAACCCAACCCCCGGAGATATTACCCCAAAAGTTACTAAAAAATTGCCCTATATACAAAAGTGGCTCTGCACAAAATTTCTTCAAAATCAGTTTATCCAGCAAAAGTTATTAAGCTTCAAACACGTCAACACACGTTCATACGTACGAAAATTACCCTTCCAATTTTTTTTTTCTTTTTTGGGTCCCTGAGTGATGAAACATCGAGAAAAGCAGAAGACCCATACCCCATTATTTTAATAGATTACTATAGTTTGTTTTTTGCGGCGTAGTTCTAGAGCAATGATGCCAGGAAAGTAATATTATTAAAAACGCATTGTATTATCTTGAAAGTATTACAAATAGCAAACGTATGAAGTGCTTATTATTTATATTTAGAATAAATTTTAGAAATAAATTTAGAATAAATTTTAGAAATAAATTTAGAATAAATTTTATAAATATTTTAAATATTCTGATTCACGCAAAGTAATTCCGTTAACTGACAACGGTTGCTAAATGAAATATTCCAGGTTCGAATTTAATTCAAACCGACTAATTATAATGTGTATTATGTACATGCTACCTTACAGCATGTAATTTCAACGCTAATGATCTTTATTAGAGAGGAAATTGTCGGTATTCAATTTATAGGTATACACTTGCAAGTATAATGTTGGTACAACATTAAGTACCTTATTTCTTACCGTTTCATTACATGCATCCTTTCAAATTATAAATAACGTGAAGTGACAATGTATAATAAATGACCTCGCAGTTTATGTAAATTTAATCACTTACGCTTGATTTCATATTAATGTTATTAATAAGTACCAACAATTTGCTTTCAATATTTAATATTGTATAAGGAAATATACACTTGAAAACAATTTATATTAGTCAAGCAGTAGCTATAAGTTTGTTTAATTATTTAAACAGGAATAAAAGAGTTTTATTTAAAGAGTACGGTATAAAAATAAATTATTTATACATATATTTTTTTTAAGTGAAAAACAGGCAAATTTTAATTATATAGAATTACTAGTTTAATTAATTAAAAATTGCTCAATAGAATTACCAAAAACGGCAAATAAAATAATGAAATAGGTAAGTAATAATATATAATGAACCATATAAGTAATAATATAAAATGAACTTATATATATTATATATATAAT
>JAAAKQ030353473.1:9829-25962 GCA_010016005.3 Zanna intricata
AAATATGTTTGAAATTTAATTAACTTTTTAATTTAACAGTAATTAATATTTGAAGATTTTAATTCCACCAATAAATTTAAAGCTTTTTTGGGGGTTATTTTTACATATTTTTAAATCAATTTAATTTTGTAAGGAAATTATAATTTAGCGACGTATTTTTTTTCTTTAATTTACCTTCTATTTTATCTCAATTTCAAAAATAACTGACCGTAAACTGCATATCCTTACGTTTGCTTATTTTGAAACCAGGCTATTAATAATTTGTGTTCCTAGCTCCACTGCGCAGAGAAAGTCACTTTGTAAAAAAAATTAATCATTTCAGAGATAAGTTCAGACAGGAATGATACGTCATTAAAAATGTTGCTAGGAAAACGATATAAAGAAAATAAAATATTTTAGGGTTTAATATAAAGAGAAAGGTTGGAAGACAAAAAGTCGAATATAAAAATTTAAAAAGAAAATCGAAAGATCAGCAAATAAGAATAATATTCAATCAGTTTTCTTTAGATGCAATCTTACTCGAACAGATAACCCTAGGCGGAGTTAGTATCCAAGAATATTTATTTAGCTGTGACAAAAGGAAAGTAAATCATGTTTTAAACAAACACAGAGTAACTAGATGAAGAAAGCGATGATTCAGTTGAAATAATTAAAAGAAACGTTATCATGAATATCCTTCGGATGGGTAAATAAACAATAAATTTGTTAAAATTAAAATCACAGAGCAATTTATTTTTATCCAGCCTCCTTTACTTACCCTTTTTTAATGAAACGTAAAAGTAATGTTTCTGAGTATCGTTTTAAATGAGCTCTACAAAAGTTTTTTAAAGTGAATTCCTCTTTAATTTTTTTTGTTTAACGTAGATAAATTATTTTTAACTTATTAAAAAAATGTCTTTAATTAAGTGGATTTTATCTTTTGTTAATTACTTTATTATAGTAATATTTACCTTTTTAATATAACGTATAAATATCTAGCAAAGAATGGATGTAAAGAAGAGTTATTAATGAAAGGAAATTTTAAATAATAAGTGTATATAATTTTTTCTCGGATTACTTCAGCTTAATATTTTAATCTGGAATTTTAAAATACAATATTATAGGCTGATATTTTAGGCTTCTTTTTTTTATATAAAAATAATTTTCATAATATTTTAAGTGTAATAGAAATTGAAGCCCAATAATCTTTATAGAATAAGTACATATTGTTTATTATCATTTAAATTTCAAACTCAACTGAAATACTTTAAATTCGGTTCCTAAATATTTTCAAAATTATATTTCAACCCCTTCCTCAGTGCTATTGAAGATTTCTTGAGTAATAACACTGAAAAGAAACTAAAAAGATATATTCTGGAAACTTATTTTCAAATACGTAGAAATAAAGAGTAAATAAATAACCTCATGCACATTAACGAAATTTTATTTTTAATTAAATAATGCTGCGTACGTAATCCATTAACTATAAATTAATAAATTATTTATTATTCTAATAAATTAATTTTTTCTTCAATTCCAAAACCGGAATTTCTAATAAAAAATGTATCAATTCATGGTAAACTACCAAATGATCCTTCGATTTATCCGTTAAACACCATCCCAAAAATATATTCAAAATTCATTTTTTTTTTTTCTGATTACAGATCAAATATTTATTTTGAGTCAGCCGTCCTACTCTTTAAGCGATTCGTTTTATATCAACCTCTTCTATTCACCACATACATATGCTTTACCGCTTAGTTATATGCTCATCATTAGTTATATATTTTCAATACCTAAATGTTTTTTTATATATTCTTCCCCTAACCTGTCCGTTATTCATTAAGATGACCACAGCACGGTCATTACAGTAAAATCCGGCTTTCTGCATCTTTGTTTAATCTGTCCAACCTCTTGATAATCTTCTTATATATGTTACTTTTAATTATATCAGGGGTTCGATTTACTTCTGTTACCCCTGACAGAGTCCTCCATTTTATCCAACCGGTAAAAACTCTATACTCTTATATCTATTTTCAATTGAGTGATTCTTAGCTACATACTTTCTCCTAGGTACTTGAACCTGAATATTTTTATCGTTTTGCAGTCTCATTTGATGATTAAATTTCATATTAAAATACCCATCTAACAAAAATTTTATTAATGTTTAAATTATCCACCCGTTTGCTGTCATCGGTCAAACAGTTGATTCATTTAATTCACTGAATCTGCTACCAACGTTAGGTCGTCCACATTTATAGATTTGTTAGTACCGGTTTGCTAAAGCCGGTATCTTTTACTAACAAAAATATTATTTATTCTATTTTTGTCTTTATAAATGTTTTGTCTAAGGTACTTCAAGACAAATTCACCTGCAAACCCGACGAGAATATTTCCGAAAAAACCTTATTCGACAAAATATGTGGGGTTGCAAATTTTAGAAAATAATTTTAACAAATTTATTTATTTCATTCAGTTGTATCAAAAGATTTGTAATTCACGTACTTCCTAGATGAATAAATCATGAAAAGCTGTAACTCCAAGTAGGTAAAAAAAAACCTACTCGTACATTTTTATTAGCTGGTATGGATAAATATCCATACCATACTTTTTAAATAAAAATAATAAATTCATTTCATGAAAAGGAAACAAGAACATCCATTAGTTCAGGAATAGTGATTTCTAAGCTTTTTTCTATCTCTTTAAGAACTAAAAACCAGATACAGGTAATATGTATGTAACGCAAAATGATAATCTAGTGAAGTGATAATTTAGTAATGGTAATTACAACATTCATTTCAGCTACTGGTTTTATAGTTTTCTGTAGGTTAAAAAAAATCTGAGGGTTGAAAATATTTTTTAATCAATTCCAGTGAAATATGTGATAAAACCTGAAAGCTCTTTATCTCAAAAGGGTAATGATAAAAAAAAACCAGAGAGGTTCGCTCAGTCTTTGTAAATTTAATATTTATGCAAACTGTCAAACAATATTAAACTTGATACTTTTTAAATTACTGGATGGAATATTTTCACAAACAGAGGAAAAACTAAAGTGGTTTGATTAGAATTTATAATTAAAACAATAAGAGTCTTTATTCTTTAAAAAAATGTTTAATCTATTGATAAAACGTTCATATATTTATAATTTAAAATATTCTTTCATTAGCTTAAATTACTGAAAGAACTTCAAATTGAACTTTCTTGCAGCAAAGTTCAGTTTAGGCCCATATTTAGATGGATTATTTTTACACTAAAAAATTTGAAGATAACACTTTTCAAAAGAATTTAACTTTTCTCTTGGTCAAAAAAATAAAGATCCATATAATCCATTTTTCGCATTATGTTTAAATAAACATTTTTAAGTGTAAAAGCGCAGCCGATTCTTTCGTTTTACCAATGATAATTTTAAACACTTTGTTACGTTGAATCAAACAAAAGTTACAGTAGGTCAAAAACTTTGAAAATGTTATTTTATAGACCAAATAATAATTTCACAAATTTTAGATACTTTTATAAAAGATTACATTTATAATTATAATATTAAATATTTACAAAAAATTTTGTAATGATAGTTTAAGATGGATAATTTAATATAAAATATTTAATTTATAAAAATTAAATTAAATAGAAAAATGCAGTTCAGTGATAATCGTTTTTGCAATGTTGAAAAAATTTAGTCCAATTTAAGCTCTAAAATATTTAATTTCATTAAAAAAAAGGAGAAATTTCACACCTGTAATCTTTCATCATTTTAGTGTACTGAACATTTTTGGTATGGTATTTCTGATGAACAGAGTCCATATTTCTGAAAAAAGTGAATGGATCATAAAAACGAGAAAAAACTTTCATTCCTTTCTTTAACTTATGATCTTCTAATTCGTTGCAATACATATCTCTTTCTTTTTCAATATATACGAGTATATATATATATATATATATATCTACTTAAATAAGAGACATTGGATTCCTATCCTTATTCTTCTAATTTTATAATAATCTTTTTATCCATCTTCCATCTTTATCTTTATTTATGAATTTTTTTTTAACTTTTAAAGTTCGAAAGTTTAAGAAAACATTCGTTTATATCTTTCTATTATCAAAATAAATAAACATTTTTAAATTTGATAATCTCGTTATAAAAACAAAAATTCGAAAATTCTGTATATTATGATCATTTTTTTACAACTTTATCAAAAGGACAGAATAGTGTTTAATTGATTTGAATTCCATATTCCCATAATCCAATAATTAACTTGGCAAAAATTGAATAAATTAATCAGAAAGACCAAATAATCTAAACTCCAATACAGTTTCTTTATATAATATTAAAAAAAATTTGGTAATGGATACTTTTTTTTTAATTTTATTAATTAAATGAACAAAAATTTCCATAAAATTAAGCGAAAATTAATTACGACACAAAATTAAAACGACATAGTTGTTTATTATGTTTTGTAAATTTAGTTAATAACCAATATTTATACAAATTTCAGTTGATTATAATTTATCCATTACGAAATATAAACTACTTCCGTACATAATAAAGCAACGAATACACTCGAATATAAATTTTCTGCTATTAAACTGAATACATCACAAAAGATTGAGTAGATAAAACGAGATTAAAATCAACAATCCATAAAATTTTTATTATATTTAACCGAGGCATGGTAATTTTATCAAGAAGAATATAACACACTAAAAAAAATCTATCTTTAAAAACTAGTTGTAAACCTTCAGCACTAAGGTAAAAATTTGAGTGAAAATAAACAAAACGAAACGAGATCGGTTTTATATATAAATAATATTTTTTTTTTTAAATAAAGCAGTAATTGAATAAATAAAATATAAAATTGAAAATCAGTTTTGATTAAATGTTTTAGAAAGATAAAACCGTAGAAATATAATATCAGAAGTAGAAAAATTAATAAGCGACTAAACCAAATAAAAAATCTGTAAAATATTAATCAAGATTTAAAATTAAATGACACGTTATTCTTATGCTCAACCTTTACATTCTAGTTTTGCATACTCGTACAGGTGTTTAGTAATATATAGCAGGAATTAGGTAGCAAAGATGAATAATTATGTAAAAAATTTTAAAAGGAGTAAAAAAATATTAAAAAGTAAAAAAAATTCAAAAATAAAAGCATTCTTATTATAAAAAATAGACTACTACATTGTTTTATAAAACGAATTAATTAAATAATTATTACTCTATAATACTTTATTAAACCTTAAAGTACAGCATGTAGGAATTATATGCTTCTGATATTCACAGAACTTAACAAGAGAGAGTTTGAGAGAGAGGAAGAAAAGAGAAGAATGTTTAGAAAGGGAATGGTGGTATCGTTGATGTAGTGTTAAATAAATTTCGATTCCTCAGGCAAGATCTCCTGGCATTTTTTTAAACTATCATTTCACCCATCTCATCTTCCTCTATAAAATACGTGAAAAAACATGACCGAGGTCGTAATAATAAAAATAAAAAAATTATCGTGACGCACTGATCTCCGTAATCCCTTTCTTAAAGAACATCCACAATAATAAAAAATGTTTTTATGTGTGAAAATAAACTTTCCAAGAAATGTTATACTCAAACTCTATGTTATTATGTTTGTGTGTTAAAATAATTTGTACTCCAACTCTACTGTATACCGTATGAAAATTAAAATTTCCTCTTACTTATATTAATTATATAGTTACATATAATTTGTTATTGTTATTTTATTCCAAATGTACTGTTGCTATATTGTACTTTATAATTATTATAATTGTAAATAAACGTAAATAATTTACATACTTACAGAAAAATAAATTATTTATGCTGATGAAGTTTCTTAATTTAGTAATATCACTCTTAAATCAAACTAAGAATATAAATTCTTTTTTAAAAAATGATTGTTTCATTTTCCTTTCTTCAGACATGTTTAAAACTACTAATCTTAATAAAACTTCAGATATATATATATATATATATTTTAAGACAAAATAATAAAACGTTTACTTCAATAGCCGATGAAATAAAATCTGGAGTTACGATAAACTTTATACGGTTGTAGGCGACCTGATGTGGATACAAGTGTGTCGTGAAAACGGCAGATATTTTCAAGTATACCAACATTATATAAGAATCTTCATAGAAAAAATAAGAACTGAATCTGTTTCCCGGAATGATGAGGAGTTTCCTGCAGTCATAAAATTTTGTTGTTTGTTAGCTTTATGGCGAGGTCAGGCAAACCGCAACCTAGAGAGTTACCTAACGGCTACTTTAAGTCAGATTTCTTCTCTTTCATTCTTTTATTTCATTTTTTTTGTCCCATTTCAGTAATTTAAGTGAAAGTGAACGTAACCTTGAAAGTAAATAAAATCCACGCCAGTGTATAAATCCAGGTTATTTTCATGTTTTTTTTTTTTTATTAAAACCAGAAAATATTGATTGGTGTGCTTATGTAACAATCGTTATCGGAAAACAATTATTACCGTAAAAACATTCAGTATAAATAATTATGTAAAAATACAAAGGTTAACTTCTCTTTTGAGAAACGAATTATATTTTAAAATATAAAAAATTCTTAAAATATGTAATATTATAATCATTAAATTTTTATATTCTAATGGTTGACTTAATTATTATGTAGCATATATATATATATATATTTTATTTATAATCATAATAAAATACCAGGTCTGTAGTCCAATAATTAATAATTTAAGCATAGAAAAGAATACAAATTTCTGACCCAAACATATTTATATCTAATGAACATTAGAAGTAAACATTTATACTCGCATTTATTAAGCATAAATTGATGTTCAGCATAATTGAATGTACATGCACTTTAAAATAAAAATTTGACTTAAGTATAATAATTTATTAAGAAACAATTAGGTATATTTAATACATAAAATTAGCCTTCAAAAAATATAAAAATTGACTTAAAATAAACTGCGAGAAAGTAAAAGTAAGAAGGTAAAAAGTAAGGAAAATACAGTTTCCCTAAATTTTAATTTTTTTAAAATTCCGCCAAATTAATAATTTTAAATAAATTACTAACCCTTAAATTGAAACACAATTTAAAGATAATATCAAAAGCTTTTCTGGATCGTACTTTAAACCAGTTATTTTGTAAACTTTTATTTTTTTATATCTTTAGTTTTATTTTCATTCGAAATATGGATAGACCAACAAACAACTGCTGAAAAATCTTTTCAAGGAACACAAGAAAGTAAACAAGCGCTTGAGAAAGATAAGAAAAACGTGAAGAAACGACGTGAAAACTGCTACTGAGAATGAACTAAAACTCATTGGAATGGAAAGAAATGTAATAATTTTTACGATGTTCTCTGATTAATTTTCTTGAAAATCACAATGAAATAATATTGGACGTTATTTTTTTATTTAATAACCCAAAATACAAAATTATGATGACAGATAATTAATGCTATCTTCAATTAATGGAATCGGCTGGTAGGCCGTACGTGACTACAACTTTATCGTAAAGTGTGATCTGTAAATACAGCCCTACAATAAGATGCGAAGAACTCAGCAACATTCGTTTTCTGAAACCACTCTACCGTCTAATGCTCGTATACTAATGCTCAACATCTTCCTGAGCCTACAAAATTTTAAGTCAACTTTTAAAAATTACACCTTCACTGCGCCTACAACCTAGTTACTGTGAAATATTTTTTCTTAATTCTTCGTGGTAATACATTCGTTACAATCATGGGGCATTTAATGAACACCAATAAGAGAATATACCCGTTTCTACTGCGGTAAAAGCATTCTGTATTCTTCCTTATTGAATATAGGAAAAGGAGTTGTCTGAGACTACATTTTTAATTTATAAAGCTAAAATTATTAAATCATTTATTATTATTCACAGAATAATTGATGAAAATTAGATCTCGGTTTACTGAAATTATTATTCTAAAATTGAGTTTTAGTAGTAATAATAATCTTTTAATAAATATTCTTATCTACAAAAGTAATCTTACTGGATAATCAATATCCAAATTCCAGGGATACCGAATTCCAAATACCAGTTTTCCAGGGACACTTAACTGTCAAAAAATTACATCTGATAAATCTTAATTTGTTCGTTTAAATTTTTATTTAATAACGAGTTAGAGTAGAACATAATAAAAACGGTAACATGTATTTACATGTTACTGTTATTTACATGCTATTACTAAAACCAATTTTGGTTTTACTAATAACTGACTTAAGACCAAATATTTAATACTGTGTACAGAAAATTAAGATACCCCGCATTAGTTTAAGACAGGTTTCAGAAACACAAAAATTAGGCTTACAGATGGATTAATACGTAAAAAGTGAAGTAATTAACGTTTTGCGCAGAGAAAAAGACTGGAAAAAGTAGATAACATCAGGAATAGGTCGTATCAGGAGTGAAGGGAAAATGATCGTTCTACTCTATCAGCAGCGGTGGCTTGGAAACGGAATCTTCCCCTCTACAGCACGTTTCAATTTCCCTTGAGTAAAACTCATAAAAGCCACATTTCGAAAGTGATAAGTTTATGAAAAATATTTACAACACTTTATTCCACAGAACAGTAAGAGGAACAAACTGCAAAAATCGAAAAGCATACTTATTTCGCTTAGTCAAATAAACAAATAATGTTTTTTGGGATTTTTTATTTATTAATCGTATTATTACAACGATTTATCTCTTTTGTAAATTACTTTTAAAATAAAATATACAGTTTACTTGTTCTGTAATTTTACTAATTTTTTGTGTTATTAGCAGAATGTTTGCATATTTATCAAAATATTTTCTGACTATTTTTCACCTCTTCCTTATTTACAAACTTGACTCTGGGTAATTATTCTTAGAAAACCAAATAAAAACACGTTTGAGTCTGAGAAATTTAGACTAACCTGTATTGAACTTCATTACCAAGCATAACACCAGATTGCTTTCGGTTTTTTCACAAGCTTCAGCAAAGATTTTACTGTACAGATGAGTAATAACCTTTATTTGCTTTAGTATTCTTTATTTGCTTAAATCATTAACAGCTACAAATTTTGGCATCCTATAACTTTCCCTTCACCTTAAGAAGCAGTAATTATAATCTATTGTCTCAAGAAATGTTACCTTCCTTTCCCCAAACTTTTGTTCTAGTTTGCTAAATTTCAGCTAAAACACTTTTATTTAGACTCCAATTTGAAGTGTCTGACATCACTTATAATTACTGAGCAGAGATCTTAACTTATTCCAATTATGACTTCTGACTGCAGAGTGATGCTTAAAAGTAATATTTTTCCTTCGATGATTTTTATATTTCTGGAGAAGAAGTATTAAAAAAGTCTCAAAAAAACGACTAAATTCATCTTCTCTGTTAGTTGCACAAAAAAAAAATCCTAGGATACAATATTGTTTCACTTTTTTGTAACTCGACCGTAATAACGATCGATCGGTTGACGCCTCAAAAACTAGGCTATTGTAATGGCAAATGTTCCCTTTCCAGAATCATTATTTAGTCAGTCCTCTCTACGACACCCACCCTCTGTGATAGTTTCGTTACAGTGGGGAAGCTTCAAAACCTAGCTGTCTTTACTCAAAGCCCTGTTATAAACAAACAAGTCTTATGATTCTTACGGAAGGATATATAATTTATGTCAACTACAGATCTATTCGTCAATGAAATTTTAAAACAACTAATTATTAGTAATTTCAGTTTATTATTAATTAATAATAGTATATATATTACATTAGGTAAATTTTTTGTTTGTTATCATGAAAAACCGAGCGTTTCTGTTGATAACATGTTAATTTTTAGTTGAATCAATAGCGCTGTATTTGTAGCTGTGATCTATTTACATACGTTTAGCCTGTTGGCTAAACATAATTAAAATTTGAATATTAACTGTATAGATAAAATAAAATATTTATGTGAATTAAGAGCACTAGTGTTTATAAAAAGGAAACGACAAAGATTTTTAATATTATTACATGTTTAAAAAATGAAAATGAAAAAGCTATTGCATGAAAATCAAAACTTATTTTTTCATGAAATGTAAAATTGATTTAAGTACTTCTTAATGTAAATTTCTACATATAATACAAAAATATCTTTATCGATTTTAACAGAATTTGTAATTTAGGCTTATTTATATTCCATGACTCAATTTCCATCCGATCAAACGCTCTTATAATTAACTATAACACGTAAAACTGAATTCATGAAGTTAAGCGGAGAGGTACTGTCAAAGAACTTAACTGAGATAGGAAGATAAATGTTTAAAGTGAAGTGATAAACTACAATTAATAACCGGTAAGTGCATTAACTACACTAACTGATGTTCTCAATTCCAGATTATTTACACCAGATGGTAAACTGCTAGCTGCGTCTTAGCTTTATATTTTAGCAACACAAATACTTATTCAGTAAATAATCTTCCTTTATGGAAATTATATTAAGTAGTTCATTTACAGTTTAAAATATTGTATCTTATTTCAATGAAATATATTACATACAATACAGAGTCATTAGATTACGCTACATTGTATGATATATATATATATATATATATTATTATTTTAAAATTATTACACACACCCAATTATTTAGATAGTAGTTATCTGAAACCGATAATAATAAAAGTAATATTATACAATAAAAATAAAAAGTCGTAACTCATTAAAGAAGGGATCCCCAATTCAGAAACCATATTAAGAAAAATTTTGTTATATATACTGTTAGATATCTTCTTTTTGAAAGGAACATAACAGTACTAATATTTATATAAAAATAAATAAAATAAATTAACCTAATACGTACTCAGTAAAAATATTATTTTCAAACAAGGGAGAGAAAAAATCGCAGCAATTCGTTTCTGTCTTACCGATTGTTTTATATATCCTATCTTTTTTTCATATCTATTCCTATTCTGAACATCAATCGTCTTACGAATCTCGTATTGACATACACAAAAATATATTGATGGAACTATTTGTCAATTCCTTTTTTTATGAACTGCAAAATAAATACAGGCACGTACATTCCCGCTATTTTCATACTTTAAAGGAATCTTTTCCTATAAAAGTGTTGCTACTCTATAAATTATTCTCTTAATCCTAATAACACTTAATCCTAATAATCAATAATACACAAGGATTATTGAAAATCTCATTCTTTAAAATTTTCTCGCATCTTTTCCTTCATGTTTAATGTTAAAGTATAAAATACTATAATTTATTCTACCCAATTCAAATAATTAATTATTAATACTAAATATTACTAAATAAGTAAGGAATACTCATATTAGAGATAAAATTATTAAAAAAATAAACTATCTTTCACCAGTAACAGTAACAAAGACGTGTACATATTAAATTATATTATATACGTGCTTCTATAGATTTTTTGGTTAGAAGTGTCCAACAGCCCTAAACAAATCTAATACAAATAGTAAAATATCAAAGTAATGAAAACGTCGATAAAAATTTGATTAATCATAAAGTATTTTTCATTCAGGAATGACTGTAAACTAAAGATAACAAGTAAAAGAGAATAAAATATAAGAGATAGATGTGAAATAGGATTGTCTAGCAATTCTTCTTTTCTTTATATAGTCAAATGAAATAAATTATTGCATTTAAACTTTATTTTAACGTAGGTCTAACTCAACACCTCGATTAATTTTTTCAAATAATAATTTAACTAAATATGGTTCGTTATCTTTTATTTATCTGAAGTAAAAAAGGTGTGATTTTAGGAGTTTTTTTTATGGTAATATATAGTATGAATTTCTTAGGATTAAGTCAACTATCCCAAATTTTGAAAAAAATAAAAAATAATTGTTTTAATAAAAAGAAATGTTTTGTGGAAGATAAATTTTATGAAAAAAAAAAAGAAACATTTCAATAAATTAAGAAAGTAAATGTAAAGCCCTAAACAATCGTGTTTTGAGTATCATTTATAGTGAAAAATCCAAAACAATGATTTTTTATTATGTTTCAGGTACTTATTTTAATTAAAAAGTTGGAAAATGAAAAATGTTATTTTTTATTTTTTCTACCACCTACAATTTATGAACCCATAATTGTTTCTGTTCATTACCTATAAAGGAAACGAAAACCTAGAAAAGGCTTGTACCAACCGCCTTTGTTTTTTACTCTTTTTTTAGCAGTTACTTTGAGTAATGTTATGCTTTTATAAGTCAGTTTATTAAACTGATCAATTTTTATTTATATGAAATACAGAAATAATCTGCCTGACAAAAGAATAGTGACAATTATGAAAGTTAGTAACTTCCATTCTCTTCTCTTTCTGTAAGATGTTACTTCAGAGGATGTAATTGAGGTGCAGTTTTGTACAGTCTTATGTCAACCATTCCTGAGATGTGGTTATTTTTCACCCCAATTACCAAAGAAGGTGGTTATCTCCCGAGGTTTCCCAGACGTTTACCATGTGGTACTGAATTTCGAGAATCTAGAAGTGCCAAGGTCTTTTACCCTGAGAACGAAGGTGCTATATAAATCCTCTGTCTTTGTGATAATAGTAGTAAGACGGAGATCAATTATACTGATTTGCTCACACAAGTAAAAGGAGGACTAGGAAAGGACCTCGTTGCTGACTTTTGTCTGTGTTGACAGACGCAAAGACACAATAGAGATTAGAGTCAAGGACTACTCCAACAAACGGGAAGATGTTGTAAGGCGCCTTTGCTCGCAAATGGAGGGTGCTGAAGTAGGTAAGAGGTCGCATGACGTGCGCACTTCGCGCTACCTTGGAGGAGGTTGCGTCCCCAATCAAACGCGAAGTGGAAGCGGAAGTGTGTTGTCGTTGAGGCCGGTATTTGGAGATATGCAGAAGGCCACGGTCTTTCTACCAGCCTGAGGAGCCAAGATGTTGGCCACCAAGAACATAATGAAGGTAGGCTAGCACTCCTGCTTCGTTAAGCCTCGCACTGAAGGCAAAATGCTTCCGATGCTGGGGCTTTGAACATAAGGAGATGCACTTTCGAGAGCTCAACCGTGCCAAGTTATGTTTCAATTCTGGTGGTGCTGTGTATAAACTTGCCAAATGTGTAGAGCCCAGAAAATGTCTTGATTTCGGGAAGCAATCAAGACAAATGAATTTAAGCAGGATAACGGCAGCCCACGATTTAGTGTAGGCTAGGGCGGCTGACGCAGATGTGGACTTATGTTGGTTATGGAACCAACACAAAAATGATTTGCAGCGTGTGTGAAAAATGCCATGCCTGACCGGGATTCAAAACTGGAACCTCCGGATGAAAGGCCGAGACGCTACCACTCCGCCACGAAGGCCGGCAAAGGCTTCATGTTGGCCATACTGCTTGCCTCCTTGGACATGGTGGCTAAACACGTCAAAGGTCCAAATGTTTGTGAGTCGGGGAGCTGTTTTCGGGAATAGATATTGTTGTGGTTTCGAACAGGCTACTCTCAGCAATCATCCAGGCAGATATTGGAAGGAGAATTCTCCACTGATCATAGGGCGATCATGTTCAGCTTCCGGGTTGGAAGTTCCGTGCACCGAGATGGATGCAACAGGTGGAGACCACCGACTGCGCAGGCCCGGCTCTTCTCGACTCCGTGGTGGCCATAATAGAGGACCTTCAAGCCTGGAGCCCTGATGACTTTCAACGAATACTTCATGAAGAGAATCACAAACTGAGATCTTGTTTCCTGAGACCTTATTTCAGTGTATAACGTAAAGTTTACTAGTGGTCCTGTAAACATAGCAACATAGCCACCTTATGAGCAACGGCTCCAGCTGCTAAGCGGAGATTGCAGCATGCAACGAAGGACCGGCCGGAGGAGGTTGAGGAGACGGAATCCTGTTATCGGACTGCTTGGAATATATATTTTGTAGTGATCAAGACTGCTAAACGGGATGCCTGGCGAAGATTAGTTGACGATCTCAATGAATATCCGTGGAGGAGGGCGTACCAAGTGTTGATAAGGAGGTTTGGTGCACGCTAACTAGGGACAGGCAATACGGGCGATATTATGGGTTTCTTCATAATTTATGGACCGGACCAGGTTATTGTGGCCTGTGATGCAAAATACTTCAGTATTGATGAGCTACAGTGGGCGGTCATACAGATTGACACGAAGAAGAACCCGGGTCCAGATGGCATTTCTGGAGCGCTAATAAAGTAGGTGGCCAATGAGCGCCTTTGGCTTGTTCTAGAGAAAAAAACTTTGGGCATGGGCAGCTTTCCAACGTCATAGAAGAATGATTGGCTCGTCCCAAAACCAGTGCCGGCTATCCAGGTTGCAGCTTATCGGCTGATTTGTTTGCTGCTCTCTGGGCAAGCTGCATGAACGCCTGATTGCCAAGAGAATTAGGCCAGAGTTAGAGGCATCTGGGGACTTCTCGTTGGCCATGTACGGCTTTGTTAGGGGAAGAAGAACTGTTAATGGTCTCTGAAGAGTAGGAGACTGGACACATTCATGCAGGATGGGCACCTGGAGGATGAGGAAAATAGCTTTGATATTTGTTCACCAGGAAAATACATTTGATAGTTTTCCTACATAGAATAGTGTGTCTTGGTCGGTCGTCATGAGAGAACTCGTGTGCAGGAATATCTGTCCCTGGTAGCTGCAATAAATGACTTCATCTACGACCAAGAGTTCCTAGTAACAACGGAGGGAGAAGTAAGTTTCCAAATCAGGGAAGCAGAACCCCAGGGATCAGTGCTTGGTCTCCTCCTCTGGAATCTCGTTTTTGATGGGGTTCTAAGGCTGGGGTTTCTGGGGGGTTGTCCATGATAACTTATGCGGAAAACA
Source organism: Zanna intricata (assembly GCA_010016005.3). NCBI lineage: Eukaryota > Metazoa > Arthropoda > Insecta > Hemiptera > Fulgoridae > Zanna > Zanna intricata. The sequence continues at coordinate 24,595 of JAAAKQ030353473.1, forward strand.
TGGCGTTGTTAGTGAGCAGTCGATCTGAGAAGGAAGTGCAAATGGTCGCGGAAGTAGCGGTCAGAAGAGTTAGTGCTTGGCTCCAGACGAGGGAATTAAAACTGGCGTCCTCCAAGAAGCAATAACTTGCAATGATTGGTCACCGGAGGGTAAGGAACATGGCAGACGACTTTAAAGTAGACATGGCACCCCATATAAAATACCTTGGAATATGGCTCCATCAGTCTGGGCAATTCAGTCCTCACTTCCTCCTCCTCGAAGCCTATACCGTTGTCGTGGGTGTTACTAGAAAATGAGTGTTTACTCTTACTTGCTATTTCAGGCAGGAGAGATTAATTATGTTTAATTCTATCAGTAACTCTAACAAAACTGAATTCAAAATTTAATATAAATTGCTTAGAAACTGACTAAAAAATGATTAATCTGCATAAAATTAATAATAATTTATATTTACCATTGTTTAGTCAGTTTCTAAGCAACTGTTATTTAATTTTTAATTCAGTTCTATTAGAGTTACTGATAGAACTACACCTATCTAATCTCTGCTGCCTGATTGATATTTAAAAAACTACATCTAAAGAAATATATAAAAGGGAAAGAAAAAGTCCACAGATAAAGAGAGAATTAAAAACAATAAAAACCGCCAAAACTTGACGGAAAGGAAATAACAACAAAAAAGAACATCTCAATTAAAATTAAATAAACTCAAGAAATACAAGGATTATTAAAGATAACAATAAAGAAACAGAATAAGGAATAACAATAAAAGGTATTTATAAAAAAAGGTAGATAACCTAAAAAAATAGTAATAGTAAACATGGTTGAACCATAACCATAATGGTGGGGTGGGAATAAGTGAGGTAGGGAGGAGGGTCCTTATCTCAATTTCTTCATAATAATTTGAAATTTTCTGTTAATCATGAAGATATTAAGTTGAAGGAATTTCTTCAGTTTTAAAAAAATAATTATTAACTGATAGAGTTAATTATAACGGATGACAAACTGGGTTAATAATATATAATGTAACGTATATTGTACATACATAAGTAATATACATTATAAGAAGAAAGAAGACAGGAATTTTCATCCATTTGTTTTGGAAAAAAATTGATTCATCTCGCATTTATAAATTATGAATACGACATATAAGTTTATACATAGTACCTACTACGAGGCCAGGACGAAATGGGTTGAATTGAATGTTTTTATTTTACGAAGAAAATAATTGTTGGACTATCACTTGTTTGATATGAATAATTGTAAAGTAAACTATCAGAGTATATTAAAAACAAGTTAATGTTGTTTATAAATCTACTATTAACTATTTCTGTGATTGCTTGTACGATATAATATTAAAATTATGTATGA
>JAAAKQ030353694.1:0-25957 GCA_010016005.3 Zanna intricata
TTTTGTATTTAGCGTAGGTTCTGTTGATCCGTAATTTGTTATTACAGTAACAACTGAATTATCCCGCCACCTCACTATGAAGATATTTTCATTTTTATTGAACGCATATTTATATGTTCTATTCCTTTTGAAGCTTTTAGAAATTTTTTCACCGATGAGAGTGGAATATTATGTAGTCTGTTTTCTCTTATTTTTCCAGCTACCAAGAAATTCATTTTTGTCAGTTTGCTTACTAAAGAATAACTGCTAAAAAAATAATTTAAAAAAAAATTAACATGATTTCCTGGATTTTCAATTACTTTTAACAAATTACAGACAACCCTTTCTCCTAGCCCACAGGCACTGTTTATTTCCCCAGTTTTACCACCGTATGGCTCAAAATTGTAGACGTAATCACTGATAGAAGCAATACACCAAATTTTGAAACCAAATCTCACCGGTTTCCTTCTAATAAACCATTTTTGATGAATGACGTCCAAAATAAGGACCATTTGCTTGTCGATTGAAATTATATGAGAAGAGACCCCAAATTGGTGAAATTTGACATTCAGTTAGTTATAGTATCGGCGAACTTTTGAAAATTTATCCGATTTGTCTAGTTTTGTGTTGTCTTACAAATGTATAAGATACATACCATACTATACATACATACTATAATTTCATCAAATCTTTTTCGGGGCATTGTCTCTCGTATAACCGGTACACCTTTATCAGCATCTTTACTCCAGTACATTTTAGTTTGGAGAAGGGAATGGTAGCCAGTCAAAATGAGAATTCCAATAAATTTTTTTATGTCTGGACGTGTTAAAGAAAAGCTATGGTTGTTCCTTTCCTTAGCATATGATATAGAAAATTTGATAATTTTGTCCAAGAACACATCGTCAAAAAATAAACTAAATGTTTCAAGAACTGTTAGGTCACCGTAATGGTTTTTTTATTTCTTCAACAAGTTTATTTATTTCACTATCATCTGGAATTTTTGATGTAGTTGGTAAAGAATTTTTCCAGTTTGGACATGATTTTTGTTCTTTTACTTTTTTCTTGGGAATTTTATGTTTGGTTGGTTCAGTAGAAACACAACGTTGAACTTCAAAAGAACCAGCAATATCTCTAGGAACGAGATCGCCCCCATCATTTATAACTATTTGGTTATCATCAGTGTCCTCTTCATCTGTATTTTCATTAATATCAGGTGGTATAATTACTACATCGACACCACATGCTGCTTCCTCTTGCTCGATATCATTGAGTACTGTGAGCAATTCTTCTGCTGTTCTGTAATATTTTCGTTGAAAACTCATTTTGTAAAAGTAATAAGTAAATAATTTGGCTCACCTCTTGTGCTATACAAAAATGACACGCTAGAAACTAATAAACAATTTACATTATGAAAAACCAATTTATCATAATAAAAACACCCCACTTAAAATTCACTTTTAGACAAACTAAAATTAATAATTATAGGCTGTTTTATGATAACTTCAACTACACACTAGAAAATAATAAATAAATTCAGTAACAAAATAACTAATAAATGATTCTATCATGTTGAAATTTGTCATGCACTAATAAAATTTTAAATACGAAATGCAGTAAATAAAATTGAACCATATACAATGAAGCTACAGAAACAACTGCAACAAATTGTTTTATAAAGACACTACAAGCACAGTTATTCTCAAGTAGCAGGAAATTCCCAACGTTGCGCCAACGCAACACTTGCACATTTCATTGAATAACGAAACCAAAACCTTATTTGTACAAGAAATGACTCAGCAGGACACTAAACATAATAATAATAATAATAGTGGACATAAACAAATATTTGGTTCTAAGAATCTACAGACAGATAAAGTGCACCATCCGATTTATCATAATTTACTGTTCACATAAACAAAGAAATACTTACAAAAATAAAATGACTGAACTTGTCAATAACATTTATACATCCTTTACAATTAATAACGCAATTCAAAATAAAAATAACTCATTAGAATAATAAATTGAATAAATACGTATATAATTTTGTACTGTTGTGTTCATGCAACGTTAGGAAGAAATGGGTTAATGTAATTTTTTAGTTTTCATCTTTTATCAATTCTTATGTTTTGAGTCATTATTTGGGTTAAAGAAAGTGATGGTAATTGTTTAGTTTGTATTTAGGGTAACAGGAGGGTGATAAGCTATTTCTCATCAGAAATGTTTCAACTTTAGAACTCTTGATTTGGTAGATGAGTATGTGAATGATTTTATTATGAAAACATTACTCTGTCACAGTTTTTCATAAATATTACTTGTATTTAAAGGACATTTATAAAATTTGAAGTAGTATTTACAAATAATTTTGATTTAAAAGTATAACTTGATCCTTAAAAGGGAAACAGTTTTTAAAAACAGAATGAATGTTACAGAGCATAAAAGATAACAAAGAAAAGTTACATGAAAAATTTTTATGTTATGTAACTGTATTCTCATTATATACTCATCTTAATAATATTAATCTCATTAGAATTTGCATTTTAATTTTGAATGATTTTTTTTAAGGTTTTTTCAAAGTATTGCTATGCTTACCTATATTGAAAGTGATTCCATGATCAGGAATTTTGACTAGCAAATTCCTTCTTATGGAGTTTTAGTAAACAGTGATCATAAGTTTTCTAAAATAAAATGTACTTGTTTAGATTTATTTGACTTCGGAGATATTGAATACTGCCAGTACAGTAAATTAACTGTTACATCATTTCAAAGTGTTAATGTAATATCCAGCTTTCATCTATAATTTTATAGAATTAAAATTGTAGTATGAAGAATATTCAGTTCTTGTATACTGATTGCATTACAGAAATATTAGATGGATCTAAACAAGTAAACATTTATTTTTTTCCACCAAATTATCATGCTTAAAGTGGAAAAATAATCATGATCATTATCCATCAAGAAACATACATTCTTCAGCGTGTTTTTTATCTTTGTTTAAACGAACAGTACCGTTTACAGCATAAATTATTGGCTGTACAGCCAATAATTTATGGGGTGTGAATTTCTGCAGTTTTCTTGTTGCTGTCAAGTAAGGAAGAGCTACAGCTCAGATTTCAGAAGTGGTAAAATAATTTATACACTTATTATGAATTGATTTATTGAACATCTATCAACAATATTATACCATCTAGTAAATTTAACAATGAAAACTGATATCATTAAATGTATATGCATCCTGTGTTTATTATTTTCATCATGAGAATAAATAGGAAGTAAATTTAAAAAGGACCTTAGTTGAAAAGTTTTTCTCATAGATAAATTTATTGTGTTATTTGTAACTAGTTATAAATAATGGAAATATTAATTTGTAATATCCTTGTAGAAACTGTATCGAGGAAGAAAATATAAATATAATAGTAAATTTTTATAAGAAGAATTTTATTGAGCTTATTTTTCAATTACAGTAAAGTAATACAGTTTGTAATAAATATTATTTGTATTTCAAGGATGTTTAGGAAATTTGAAATTGTTCTTTCACTTATTGTTGACATTTGAAAACATTAAGTTATCATTAAGAAGGTAAACAATACTTGAGAACAGAATGAATTTAATGGAATTTCATGAATCTAATTTTAACTCAAAAAGTTAAAAATGTAACAAGAAAAGATCTAATATAGTTAATTAAGAAGCACCTCTTTTTGATAAGGTAAGATCAGACTTGTTGGAAGCTATACTTGTTTGATTATGGTCATTATTTGATCAAGTAAATAATATATTTATTTGTGTATCAGATACCTTAACCCTTAATAACTGTGCTGATCAGAGACAAATTGCCATGCGGACTAAATTAACTTACACGCGGTCATTTACATCCCCACCCTTTCATTATTTTTGATAAAAAAAAATTTCAAAAAATTACATTTGGTTAAAAAACTCTCCGTTTTTATATAAATCAATTGTCATTTCAATACAACTAATATAACAATTACCACAGATATAAATAAAAATCTTCCTTTTTTAATTACATAAAATTTGTGTAATTCATGAATTTTATCTTTTTCCTTTACCGATAAATATGTTTTTTACAATCTTTTTTGGCTCTATGTATAAAGCAGAGTTTCTTGATTTGAAAGAAACTGTATTTTCAATGATAGGTTGAAAATTGTGAAGATCTAATTGCATAAAGAACACAATATTTAGAAAATAATTGCACTTAAGGTTCATCTACATTGTCTTCCGCTAAAAGTTCCCATATTCTTTCATTGTCAATAAGTCTATTCATGTTAAAAAAATAATAATAGTAACAGTTAAATAAGTCAGCTCTGAAAAAAAAAAAAAGAAAAAAGTAAAGCAAATCTGAAGTGCACCCTATACCGCCAAATTACAAAAATAACCACACGCGTACTCGACTCATTATTTGTACATTTATACGACTATATAAATATTATTACTGTATAAAAAATATATACACATAACAAAAAAATTAATTAAATTAAAAAAATAATAATAAGAATTGCAACGATATTCGCCAAGAGAAACAAGCAGCCAGCTCTGGTTAGTCATTCTGACTGCACTGTGCTGGAAATATACGTCATAGTAAAAATAAGATATCTTTTTTGTATTCATCAAAATGTCTTTCTATGAATTTCTTTGGATTCTCTACTATATTGTGAAATATAAAATGTTAACACCAAGCTAGTGGGTTAAAAAAAATCTAAAATAATAACAAATAACTGAGTCACGACCTAGAAGTTACATGTTTGGACGTAAATCGTCATAAAACTACTGTCAGTCTTCATAGCTGTCGACCAAGCGAAAATTATAATACTAGACAAAATAGAGAACACGCACATACAAACAAAACCTTTGTAAGACAAAGATAAAATGAGTAGGAAATTATATATCTCGCTCAGAAGGTCATTTTAGACCTTTTCAAATGAGCCAAAAACCTCTATAAGAAAGGCTTGTAAAATTGTTCCCATATATCCTACAATACATTGTGATACCTTCTTGGAAACAGCGAATTATTCCCAATAATTGTATATAAATATAATAATTGTACGAATAAATTTGCGCGCCTACAAATTAATGAATGTAAGAGCCTACAAAGATGCAATATATAGCTATTGCGGTGAATAAGGGTTAACAGAAGTTAATAATTGATTCGCTTATATAGTTTATCATAATTTCCTCAATAATAGCAGGGGGAAAATTAACATCAAATCTACACAATGATCCTAACTCTCAGTTGTGCTCCGCATGAGGTAGAATCAAGTTAGATTACAATTCTCCTCTGTTTTTTTTTGAATACTGTGAAATTTTCTGAATGGTCAAGAGTGCATGATGTCACAAATCAGCCTGTTCAGCCCTTATATATTTGGTTTTGTAGTGAATAAGTTTTTAGTAATTGAATAAGTTTCAGCTGAATTACAATTTTTGCAAGCTCTTTAACCTTATAAAGAATTACATTAAGTATTTATATCAGTGTCAATCATAATTCGAAAATAAATCAGGATTGGTTTGCTAACTTTGAGATTGAGGTTGCTATCAGGAGATCAGAACTAGCTAATCTTGTTTCAGATCTCATTTTCTTTTAGAATATGTCTTTTCTATTTTGTTAAAAAAATAATTTACATAAAGAATTTCCTATAAAAATAAGCCTTCGGATTAATCTCTTACATTATTGGTAGTGATGTGTTAAAATTAGGAGTAATATTGATAATGATTAATCTGCATTTTCATTACAGAAAAGGAAACTGAATTACATGATAATAGTCACACTACTAATAGTCATCATCACTATTCAAGTAATTCAAACTCAAACCAAAAAAGTACATTTAATTCATCATCACATGGTCATAGAGGTGGTTCACGACAAGATGGTATTGGAAACAAATCTAGAGGGACTCAGAACACAGGCTCTGAATCAAGACATTCTCGTGATGATCGGAATCAAAATCAAAAACCTCCTAGATTTCAAAATCAACAACGCTATCAAGAATCTAATTCATATCAGAATTGGTCTTACAATAACAATAGTAATAATGAATTCAGTGGATATGACACCTCTTCAGTTTCCGTACCAGTGAGAGGGAATTACATGAACTCAAGAGTAGGTCGTAATTCTCATGATGAAGGAAGCTATAATGAAAATTTCATTCGTTCAAGACATCAATCAAATCATACATCTTATACAACAAATGACTTTAGTCGTAGCAATCGAAGATATGAAAATTCAGGTAAGTGTTAAGTTTTATATTTATTTATTAATTTTATCTAGTGCTATGATATTACTTTTAAATGAAAGTTTTTTCTTTTAGTATAGTTACATGAAAATTCTTCTTAAGGAAACCTCTTATTACAATTCCCAGGGAATTCACTAAGTAGTTAAGACAAAAATTGTTTGATGTAGAATGGTTTAGATATATATATATTTTTCATAAATGAAAACTTCGTTGTTGCCTGATATAATAGACAACAGATATGTTATTTTATAAATCTTCTGGTAACATAACCATTTTACAATATTACAATATTGTTATATAAAATAAAAATAAACATATAAAAATATTAACATGATGTTATGTTTCAAATTCAGTGCTTTATTAAGTGTAATTGGAAGACAAAACCTACTTAATCATATGATCAACAATATTGGATTGATCCATATATAATGGTACACTGGTTAATACCTTTCAGTTTTCTTGTTATTCTGCTAAACTGGAAATTTGAATAATAATAAATCAAATACCTAAATAACAATTCTGTTATACAATAATATCTAACACTCTAATTAATATCAGTAAAATGTATTAAATTGAACTAGCTTACGCTCCACTTAATCCATTAATATCTGTTCTGTTAATAGAATTTCTATATTTGCTAATATGAATCACTTGAAGTATCAATCTCCTAATATTATTTTCATCACAATCAAAAATTTTTACTTTTTTGTAATTAAAACTTATTTTCTTTTTTATGTTTGAAAAAGGCTGTATTATATGCTTTGCAATCTATGAGTTGATTTCCAAATCCTTGTTGAACCATGATGTAATCTATTTGATATCTTACAGTATCACCAGGGCTTATTCCATGTATGAATTCTTCTATTATGATTTTTAAACTGGGTGTGGCAATTACTAAATTATACTTCATGTAAAACTCAATAAATCAGCCCCCTCTTTCATTCTTTTTGCCCTGCTCATATTCCCCACAATATTTCCTTTCTTGCCTTCTCCAATACTTACATTCCAATTTCCAGCTGTTATTAAATTTTCATCCCCTCTTATGTGTTTAATTGCATTGTCAATTTCTCTGTATACACACTCTACCTCATCATCATTGACACTTCTAAGCATATAGATGTTAACAATCGTTGTCGGCTTAGGTTTTGATTTTATCCTTATTACAAAGATTCTATCGCTAAGTTTTATGAAATACTCTACTCTCTTCCCTATCTTCTTGTTCATTACAAAACCTACTCCTGTCTGCCCTTTATTTGATATTAAGTTAATTATTCTAAAATCACCTGACCCAAAGTTGTTTTCCTCTTCCCACCGGTACCTTGCTAATTCCTACTATGTCTACATTTAACCTGTCCATTTCCTTCTTTAAATTTGTTAACCTATCAACCTTTTATAGACTTCCTACATTCCACACTCTGATTCGTAGAATGTAATTTTTTAATTTTCTGGTTACCTGTTCCTTAGTAGTCCCCCCCCCCCCCTGTAGATCCAAATGAGGGACTAGTTTACCTCTGGAATATATTACCAAGGAAGGTGCCTCCATTTTTGTTATATGAAAATGAAGACAGCTACATTTTCTTGGAAAAAAACAGCCATAGTTTTCCATTGCTTTCAGCTGCACAGTAATCAAAAGATTGAGTGATATTGATATAGCTGTTTAAGTCCTCCTGACCATGCCCTTAACAACTATTGAAAGAGTTACTACCCTGTTTTAGTAATCATTCCTTAGTCTGGCTCTCAACAGATATCTCTTTGATATGGTTGCATCTTTAGTCCAGCTACACTGTAACACTGAGCATTCAACTTCCCTCACCATCTGCAAGATCTCATGATTTGTAGAGCACGAGGTTATTTCATGATTTTGAGTGTGCACTTCAATAATCTATAATCATTACAATTGGTGTACATCTATTGCAAATAATTATTAGAACTTTAGTAATTTAACAAATGAGTACATGAAAATATCCATATATTGAGAGATCTTAAGTAGTACTGAGTAAAAATTATATTACTAAAACAACGGATGCAGCTGGAATACATTCCCGAACATAATGACTTCCAGGAAATTAATTATAGCTAGATGCACATGGCAGTTATCTATGATGTATCAGCAGTTTACTGGATTATAACTCCTCCATCCCCAAATAAAACATCCGTAGGCTGCTGATTAGCAGGCATAGGTATTTGTGTTAAATATTTTGAAATACAATATAACAGTAATAATAAGAATTAAAGTTAAATACAATAATATAATCTAAGTAAAAATATATTCATATATATATATATATATATAATATTATTTTTCATAATAACTGCCAAATTGTTGAAATCAATGTTTTCTAATTTTAAAGTTAATTGACAGATCTGAGTGCTGCACCTGTTCAAAATTAAGTTCATTTATATCTAAAAATCTTGAATACTCTTTGCTTTTATTGACGTATTGTAACAAATGATCCCTATATAAAATTTTTACTGTTATTTACATTTATAAGATATATAATCCATTATTGATATTATAAAATTAGTCATTTATTTTATCATTCGTAATAATATCTTTTTTATAATTTTATATTTTCATTTGTTATTAATTCATTTGAACATAAATATTTATTATACATATTATTTTTACACGTAATCCTATTACATTTGCTCTCTCTGATTTTAACAAATATTTTATTTTAGGCAGTATAGTTACATATTCTAAATCTTTTTTCATAGGAATTGCTGTTGACATATACAAATTATAATTAGCTTCTTCAACAGTTGACATTTCTAAAAAGGTGTAAAATTTCATTATTAACAATCTTACTATTAATAAATAAATTTAAAATATTTTAGAATTCTCTTATGTTATTAAATATAAGCTATAATATTTAGATATAAATAATATATAATATAATATATTTATAATATTTGGGCTATAATATTTGGAATATTTGTAATATTTCATCAAATAACTCTTTTGTAAATATTATACTTGGATGTAATGTTCGTAATGAGATAGCAAGTTAGGAACATTTTCATTCATAATAACTTTTTTTTCAGTTCTATGAAATCATTTACATTCTTATTTATTAGTAATATTTCAGTACTTAGTTTGTTAACATTATCTTCTATTATTTTAACAGTTCTATTAATTTCATTTATTTTGTCATTTACCGATTATTGATCAAATATTTAATATCATTTTGCTTATATTTTTTTTAAATTTAATAATTCTAGATCATTGTCATCTAAATTACCTGTAATTGACTTTATAATTGAACCTAAACTATTTATTATACCTCATAATTAATAATAATGTTGATTAGTACAAAATAAAAGAAGCATCTATCTTTTAATAAAGTTTACATAATTACTTATATCTGTGTATACTTACAAGTATATTCTTTGTTGCGAACATTATACAATTCATTACTATTAAAATTATCTACGATCAACATTATCTTGGTTTTTGGAGAATTGAAGATTATCTTGTATACCTATATACTCTTGAAGGAGAACTGTCTTTCAATAGAGATCAGGAGGAGCTATGTTACTCAATATAGGCAGCCGTGTGGGGGGGAGGGGTTGATCTTATTGTTCTGCTGATAATCCGCATGGTATTATTTAGTTGTCAAACTTTTGTATATGTGTGCATTTGAAAATTATTGTTTTCAGTAAAATATTTTCAAATAGAATAATGTTGAATTTGTAATTTGTGTATTTTCTTCTTATTTTACTTTTAGTATAAAAATTATTCTCTGTCATTATATTTTATTAAAAACTAATTATTTTGTTATTTCATTATTATTCGCCAATTACTATGTATGCCCATTATTTTTATTTCAACATTATTTACCATTCATTGTACAATTAATTCTTCAAAACATTAAAAATATATTTATGTTAATAATTTTTTCGTATTTATTTTATATTACATGCATTCTTCTTAACACAAATCGTGCTTTTTCTGTTTATTTTAATATAATAGTTATTTTATTTATTTTGTGAGTATATGGAAATTCTTCTTAATATATCTATATTACTTTAATAATTATAATATTCCTACGCCAGTTATAATTGAATATTTATTTTAATTATATTTTTGTCAGCTATGTGTTTATATATTTTAATAATATTTAATAATGCTAGGTATTCTTAAAAAATTCAATAATTGTTGAATACTCTCTCTATCATACTTACTCTAATATTTAAACATCAATTAAAAATAATAATCAGTGAAAAATTCTTCAAAATTTATTTTAATAATATTTAAACATTAAATAAACCACATAATTGTATTAATTCCTCATAATATATATATCCTAAAACTCTAGTTAAAACTGTAGAGTTTTAGGATATATATATTATATATATGACAGTATTTAAATTCAGATATTTTTTATTTCATAAACTTATTATTTTATTTCTTTAACGATTTCATATCCAAAATTTAATAATTTGTTTCTTCCTCATCTTTCAATCCATTCGATTTGTCCTAAGTAATAAATTCATTTTCATTTAAAAAATTATATTACAAATATTATATTTATTACTGAAATCTTTAATAATATTGTCATTATTATTTCTATTATTATTATTATTAGTCGTCATATTTTTCGTACTTTTTGGAAACTTGTTTTTGTTAATAACCTGACTATTTTTGCTACTATCTTTTACATTTTTCTTGTTTTTCGATGACTTATTACTTTTATTATTTTTATACTTAATTTCTTTAATCAAACAAAAGTTTCTTTAATCCGATTCTTTATTTTTATCACCTAGACTTCCCCTTAAGCCATCCTTTCTTCTTTCTTTTCTACATCTTCCTAAATAACTCGTCAAACTAATCGGTGTCAGAGGCTTTGGAGATTGATTCTTGTGATCCCTTGCCGTAAGTCAGAGAATCTCCTACTGCCCGTATCAGGTAACACCAGCTCCTTTGTTGATGTTAATTCATGCTTTTAATTATTGTTTTTAAAATGTAATAAACTGTGTCATTTTCTTATAATCCTGTTTAATTTTTTTTTAATGAAAATATGAATGAAGATGTTAATTATATGTTAACTTGATTTGGCTATGCATTTGCAATTAAATTATAACTTATTTTTCTTAATTCCGTTGTTAGGAAACTGGTTGATTAAATGTCTATTCCCACACCATGCTTACTTATAACAAATAATTTTGCTAATTTCTGCTAAGAACTTCTGACCTCTGGCATCAGTTTCTGTCAAATATTGGGAGACAACTGGTGTAGCACCTAACCTATTATCATTGGCAATCTGTCTTTCCTTCTTTCTAATAATATTGCCAGCTTTCAAACTAAAACTTCTGGCTGGGTGAGGGGAAAATTATATTCTCCCATATCGTCCTAACACCAATTTTCTATATTATTAGATCTATTTCACTGGAACTCTCTTCCAGAATTTTCTGCTGAAATAACTATCATATCTTTTAGTCTCTCCCATTAAGAACTCATTTTAAACAAGTACATTATAAAATAATGAGTAAAAAAGTAAAGTAATAGAGATTGAAAGATATTTAGATATTTACATTACGTAGTGGAAGATAAATGAATGTTCTCTTTAAAATAATAATACATAAAAACTGTCACTATTAATAAATTCGTAGCTTAAATAATTATTTAATCTCCAGGACCACTGTTAGGTATTGCTTCAGAGGATGAAATGAAAAACAATTTTTGTAGTGTGTGAAAATGCCATTTCTGACCGGGATTTGAACTCGGAATAAATTTGTGGCTTGAAACTTATTTATGTTGTGACTTTCTGATGGGCAATATTGAATAAGTAATTTAAAGTTATAACAGTTCTCTTTGCCAGCTGGGTACATTAAATTAGATAGATGCTTAAAATTACATATGTATTTATATTTATTAGGTAACATGTTTTTCTGTGAAGTTTTATGAAATGATAATTGAGATTTTTTTTGTATATACAGGTGGTGGTGGTGGTGGTGGGGGTACTGGGGGAGGAGGAGATGGAGGAGGGGGAGGGAATACTTACAGAACTAATAATATTAATAACGATGCTTTTTCTCGTCAATTGATAGAGGCTGGTATGCCTGAGATACCAGAATTTCCTTTTAAAGATGTTTCAGCTATACCTTCACTAATGAGTACAGGTATTTAGTTCTCTTAGTCAGTTAGTGACAACATAAACACATACTTTTTTTTATGAGTTTTCATTTCAAATTTGTTAGGCTGTTGAAAAGTGTTTGAATTTTTATGTCATACTGTTTAATATATGTGAAGATTCTATATGTCACTTTTACTTGGTTTTTTATTGTATTTATTTTTTAAAAAATTTTGTTGATCATTTTTTTTCTATTCTAGAGAATCAGTTCTTTCCATTCTTATAAATTCTTATGTTAATATTGTATTGTCCATTTTCATTGTAAACATCAGTGTAATCTACTAGTTTGTAATTTTGTGTAATCAGTTTTTTATTTTCTTACTAGAACATTGTTTGCTTTGATAATTAACTAACAAATGGCATCAGTATGTAGGGAAACTTTACTTGGGGTTATTCATAATTGATTATCAACAAGATCTAGTTTATTATACTTTACCTTTCTTAACACACACTTCGGTTTCCAGGATGCTATTTTCCGACATCCCATGTATTCCAAATCTGTCAGTTTATGTAAATTATTTACTTGCTCAGGACTTTGTGAAAGATGACTTCTCATTATGGTTATTTCATGTAAAACTTATAAGTTATTTATGTGTTTTGAACCATTTGTGTACTCTACATTTGTACCATTTGTATACTACATGCATATATACAGGATATGTACAAGGTAGATTCAAAAGGTTCCTGAAATTAGTTTATTCTTCAAAACTTCTGACATGAAACAGTAGTAAGAGTACATTTTTTCAGAAGTAGTTTCCTATGGCAGCTATACACTTTTGCCAACAGATAAAAATTGTTAAAATCATTCTGGAACCCATTTTGCGATATTGTCCTTAGCTGTCATTGAAATGGATTGATGGGCCAGTCCATTCTCATGTAAAGGAATTCAATTCTTTGTTTCTTTTCCTTCTAACTGCATCTAGTTAATGAAAGATATCGATGAACATTGTTCACTGTCTGATCATCAGGAATGAATTTATAGGGAGACAAAAAAAAAAATTCCAATTTTTTCTTATGTTCCTTCCAAGTGAAATTTATATGACTGTGAAGTGAAGATGATGTTAATCTTTACTTCGATAAGTACCATTTTGTTTTAATTGTACAAAAAATACCATCTCTCATCTCTTATTATGATCTTTCTAGAACATTTTTTCCTTCATTACCCAAAGTAATGGAAAGCTCCTTCCAGTGTCATGGGAGTTTCTTTGTGATCTGTAGACAATATTTTTGGAATAATGCGTTGATAAATCTGAAGCTTGTTTAAATAATTAGGGAGAACACTATGGTAACTTTTACAATGCAAATTCTTTATGCAGCAATTAATTTTTCTGATGTAATTTTTTAAGAAAAATTTAATATTTATGTACTGTTCAATTTCTGACATTTTTCACGATATGCAACAAACAGCTTTAGTATTGTTGTATGTGAAACAGGAAACATGTGATACTGCTGAATTATGATTACATGAGTGCTGCCAACATGAAAACAAATCGTTTTCTTCTTGTGATTGCTATTTTAAACTGTTATTTAAAGTAATTCCTTTTGATTTACCTGTTTATATTCACATATAATTATACACATTAACAGTTACACTGTATAAAGCCATTGTTTACATTTCTTTTCTGCAGTTATAATTTTTTAATCAGTTTTTAAACATTCTTGAATTTATGACCAGTTTAATATTATTTGATTAAAATTTTATCTTTAAAATGGTTGTTGATATATATAGTTTATTATTAATTTTATTATGTTGTATACTGTTATCGAATGGATAAAATGAAAATATTTTTGTATGCAGTCTAGGTTGTCTTTTGTTTTTGATTATTTACGTCCCTGACTGAATCTGTAATTACAGAGTTACAAGATAAATTGACCATTACACATTAGCTAGACAGTACCACAAGCAGTACCATTAGCTAGCCAGTAAGTTATTGCAATATTTATGAGAAAAGTGCTTTTACTGCTGACATTATTGTATGAAATGGATCAAATTCACTTATCAAATAGTGTCACATGAAGTAACTGTCCAGTTAGTGTTAGCAGACTTGTGTGAACAGTAGTCTTGGGGGGAGGGGGTCTAAGAGATTATGGTTACTGTTCACCATTATTTGATCAATTCTAACATTTTTTTTTATTTCATTTGATTGTACTTGTTATGAATCTGATTATAATGTCCCTTATTTAGTATTTGCTTTGATGTCATTCATCAAGGTTGGGAATAATTGATCCAGAGCTTTTACAGTGAAACCCATTTAGTTACTATAGCTGAAAGATAGTTGAGTAAATTTTGTTGTTTTTATTATGAGGAATTAAAATTGACCTTTTTTCCGCAGGGGGGGGGATCTATTGCAGATCACACATGTCCAGCATGATTTTTCTCATGTGAATATTGATTAATCAGTTTTTTCTGAATGTTGATTTTCTTCCACCACATGATTTTGGAACATATATGCACATCTCATGCATATAGTCATTCTGATATTTCCCAACCTTGTGACTTTTTGACATATTCAGTTCGTAATCAGACCATGTAATTTATGTTAGTTATGTCCTCATACGTAATTAAATCAGATGGATGTGACTAATGCATCCTTAAATTATGTTATGAACCGGTTGCCAGTTCACTTAGGAATGAATAAAAATGGTTGTTGTACTACTAATGAATATTTTTGAACATAAAAAAATTATTTTCGTGTTTGTTACTGTAAATATGTTTAGATATATTAACTCCTTGTCCTGAAGTAATTTAATTGAACCTTTATTGGTAAATAGATCCAAGGTCCTCATAATGAAAAGAACTTAAAATGACAATTATAACTCAACAGCTACTAATACCAAACAACAGGATAATAGAATAGAGTAACTTACTGAAGTACTTATATATTAGTTAAGGTGGTATCAAACTAATGTGTAAGTACCAAAATTTGTTAGTTATCAGCTATATTTTTCGGATCTATAAAATCAAAAGTTTGATTTTTATTTTTTAATTTCAATTTTAACCTTAGTTGTATGTCTCTACAGCTTTGCTTTGATTTTTTGATTTCTAAAATTTATTACCATAACGTATTCTTTTGAATCTTTTTTTTTGAAAAATATTTTTTCAGTGAATGAGTTTCATACAAAGTGTCAAATAATGTAGCAAGATGAAGGAAACAGCTCTCACTGTCACTAAATATATTGAGTGTGATATTGTTTTTGGGTTAACAATCACCATACCTTAGTGTAACCATTCAGTATTCACCCAATGTTTAATTGAAGTTGCCTTTGAACAAATGCAATTTCAATAGTTCCCAAGAGACAAAATTTAAATGAACACAAAAGAGCAATGTTAAAAAACTGCTCTTGAAAAAAATTGTAAGTATTTTTATTAAGTCATCAATTGTTTCTAAAACAATTATTTCTGAATAAGTTTGATAATTATTATAATAATGTTAATAATAGTGGTGACTATGGCATAATGATGATTTTGATTGTAACGCTGTTAATAGTAGCAGCGATAACAAATATAATCATGACAATAATAAAAGTGATTATGATGTATGATGGTAATTTACTGAATGGTATAACTAATATTAATATTAAAATACGTAATCTAAACGTGAAAAGTCTGATTTAAAAAAAAAAATGTTAATATTAAATTAACTTTTCTTCTATTAGATTGAAGTTTATGTTATGATTGTTCTGAAAGTTTCCAAAATAAAAAATATGGATAAAAGATGGTACACTTTCATGAGATGTATAATAAATGGGATTTATTTTATGTTTGCCAAACGATGGGGACAAGTGCATTTTTATTAAACATGAGAATTATTATTAAAAGTAAAAAAAAGGCATAAAAATATCTCAGAGGAAAATGTATTTGATTATGTGTGTACTTAAGTGCTAAACTTAACACCTGGAAATTTAAATTAATGTAATTTATATATTTATTTGTACAGCTACTTTTTTTCTTCCTCCTGCCCTGGGTTGGACCTACAATTAGGTATTGCCCAACCCAGGGGGTGTCTTTGCCTCTAGTGAATCTCCCCACCCATCGGTTGTAAATCTGGTATGGCAGGTCAGCCCACTAGGTCTGGATCTTCTCTTTTAAGGGCCTTAGCTTCTAACTGCCAAGGACGGGGATGTCAGATCTGGCTATGCTATCCCCAGTTCCCACCCCTGATGGCCATGTCTCGGTCTTGCCTCATTTGCCCACTCAAAATGGGTACACCCGAAGACACCCCCACAGGTTTGGGTCTTTTCTTCCCCTTCCCCAAATTATTTTTTCTCCTCGCTAATATCCCTGTCTTTGGTCCTCGGTTTCTT
The DNA here is from genome assembly GCA_010016005.3 of Zanna intricata. Taxonomy (NCBI): domain Eukaryota; kingdom Metazoa; phylum Arthropoda; class Insecta; order Hemiptera; family Fulgoridae; genus Zanna; species Zanna intricata. Next base: position 16,664 of record JAAAKQ030353694.1, read on the forward strand.
TCTTATGTAGGACAGTTGTTACAAATGATATCACAGCATTCCAAGTATCCTCATAATCAAGCATAGTTGGAACCATGTTCTCTGGTGTGAGTTCTAATATAACAAATCATAGTCTGTAATTGTACCACACTGGACAATCAAATATTGTATGTTCCGGTGTATCCATAGGATTTTGGCAAAATATACTATCAGGTGTATTTCGCCTACCTATGTGGTGTAGATAGCTTCCAAAAACACCATGCCCCATCAATGCCTGGCATAGATATGGTCGACCCCTCCATGCCTCCTGTCACACCATTTGTTCATATTCCCTATAAGTCTACAGTGCCTTATCACTAATTAACCATCTCTCCTTCCATTGGAGCCTTAACTTTGCACATGCTTCCGTTCTGTCTCTGCCTACATACCGGTCTCTTCTCTCTCCAATCATAAGATCTATAGCTGGCACCAAAGTCAGTATACATACTGCATCATATGACACAGTATGATAGCCACAGACTCCCAATAAGGACCATCTATGAACACTTAGGAGTCTAATGTAATTTCCCTTTATTGAAGTAGCTGTACTCCAGTGTGACATACAAAATAACATGATACAGTCGATGAAATCAGCCTTGGTTTAGAAGCATGAGTGCAACTCTGGATGTCATAACAGCTCTCATTGACTTCAATGTTTTCTCAGCTTTCTTACAGCTAAATTTAACATATTCGCTTTGAATTGAGGTTGTTGTTTCTTATCATTAAATGAATCAGCCGAATGTGCCATTTACCAGTTAATGTATAAACTCGCATCTATGTGGTGCTAATTCCAACCCATGCTCAGCTAAGCAATTTTTAACTAATGTGAGAGCAGAATTGCAGTATTCTTCAACCTCATCCTCTGTTTTGCCCTTGACTAAGATGACCAATTCATTGGCATTAGCAACAACTTCAGTACTGCCTGGCAATCTGAGCCTCAACATAACGTCATAAACAATGGACCATAATAATGGACTGAGGACTGAGCCCTGCGTAACACCTCGACTGGCACGATGGACCAATATTTCATCTTGTGTATTGAAAAAAAATCTGCCTATTTTGTAGATATTGTTCAATTTGTCGTCGAAGATAAGAACTTATTCCTTTCTGATGCAACACCGCTAATATGGCCTACCACGTGACTGAACTGAATGCATTTCTGAGTCTAACAAAATCATCAGTGGCAGGCCATTATTTTCCAAATGCCACATCTTCCGACCAAGCGATACTTTCTTTACAGCCTGTGTAGCTATGGTTGTATCCTCAATATGGCTTTCAAAGTGTTAATCAACGATCGACCCTTTGAAAGCCATATTGATTGGCATGCAGTCCTTCTAACACCCTCAGCTCGTCGACAATTTGTTTGACCAGTAATCTTTCAGCAATCTTTCCTATATTGTTAACTAAACAAAGAGGGCTGTACTCCATCATCATTCAATCACCACAGTGTTTTGGAAGAAACACTAATTTAGATTTCTTCCAACAGTCTGGATATACATAATTTTTCAGACCTTGGTTTATTATGTCAATGATCACACAGGGGACCAGTTTCATAAGCTTGTCAATTACTAGCGTGCAGGGATACTATCAGGACCTGGACTCTTCTTTATTGCCAACCTGGCAACTGCGGCTTCAACTTTATATAATGTAAATCTTCTATTATCATATACAAATGCATTTAGGATTAACTCATTGCCTCTTGGGAATAATTTATCAAGCTGAACCAAAGCCTGTTCCACTGTGAAGATGGGCAGATGTCTTCGAAACTTTTTGGTGATAATCTGATATCCCACCTCCATGGGTCATTATCCAAATCGTCACACAACCTTTGCCAACATGCTGTATTAATTCAATATTATGTTGGTATAATTACTACCAGTTAGCATGGTTTACAATTCAAATTGCCCTTCAATAAGATCTTTCTATTCAAATTGACAGTCACTGAAAATAATGTATCTATACATAATTATTGTAATCCTCGAGACTGCAGTTAGGTGAAATATATGACCCAATCAACATTGCATCAATTAATTTTATAGCTATTATGCCATGTTCTCTGCATGTAACTGCCATGCCAGTCTTCCACTAATGTCTTGGCCACATTACCTAGCGTGTCTGCAACCCAGCCTTATAGTAATTAGCAGCCGTATAGCAGCCTTATAATAATTTGGCTCAGTCACAATTAGGAAGTCAACTCCATGCTCTCTAGCAAGTTCCCCCACCAAATCATGAGAGAACATACTCCTATTAGAGTTTAGCAACATGAACTTATATATCTTGTTTTCTGTGCATGTCCAGCCTCTGGTGCAATGATTGATGCTGTCACAGTCAAGACATTTCTTCAGTTCTTGTTAGCTGGATATATGATGTCCTTTTCTGTCACAGTTAAAACATAAATCCCTTTATATAAGCCCTTTACAGTATTCCCTCCTGTGCCCTACTCCCCAACATCTGTAACATTTTTCAATATCATCTCTAATTTGAGCTTACATCGCATTCAGTCTATCAGTATTCTTGATTCAATCAATTTAATTGCAGCCCAGTGAGTTCTAACACTCACTGTAGGCTGTATGTACAAATGTTATCATGAAGTCTTCCTTGGCACCCAACAACTGAGCTACTGCCTCTTACACTTCTTTTTGAGTAGTTTCCGTGTCTACATCCTTGATACGTACGACGGTGCATCTTCCACCTTGCGTTTGCATTCCCACTTGTAGGTCAGAAACCTTCTCTTTCAAAACAGTTGTAAAACAGCCAGCTTTCTGAGATCCTTTAATTTGAACATACAGCTCATTCTAAGCACCTTTTTGCAATGATAAAACTTCATCAGCATCCTCCTTAGATACTGCAGTCTTTATAGTTCTTAATAGGTTAACATAAGATCTACCTGAAACTTTGACCAGCACTATTCTACTTTCTTCCACTGGCAGAGTGGACCTTTTTATGGAAGCTGAACGGGATCTTCCTTGAATAGATGCACTACAAGATTTAGGTATAAGCATCTCTATCTGTAGTTAAATATGCCTGAAGTTTTTTCACTGGTTTAGTGAAAACCTCTCCAAGCAGCAAAAATGCAGTGTTTTTTAAAACTTTTCTCATTGTGGTTAACAATATTTTAAGGGTAGCTCTCTGATCCATGGATGAATCATAATAGATCAAGTATTTGGTTGGCTTGGGCAAATCTTTGTTCATAATATTTGACGCATCTTCTATGACATACCTGGTTTTATTTCATTGTCAGGTGATCACTCCATCTCTCTTTCTGGTAACCAGGTCAAAAAAGTACACTTATCTAGTTTCCCATCAGAGATAAATCTGTCCTGCTTTATCCTATTTATGATAGTAGATGCCATTGTAAATCCAAAAGTTTGTCATCATTCAATGTACCAGCATGTAGCTTTTCAAATCCCAATAGTTTGTTTGTGTTATTGTGCATAACAGAGGTGATATCTCCAATAGTTCCCTAAGGCCTTTTTCAGTTGTCACAAACTCCTTCTCATGATTGGCAATGTATTACTGCAACCCAGAACCTAAGATCAGCCTAAGATTAATAATTGCAAAAGTAAGCTGGTTTACCATCTCCATGAGGCTGCCTGGTGCAGAATCTTTCTCATCAGGCGTATCCTCTTTTTCCATTTACCAGTTGGGGGCCATTTAGTTGTCTCCGACTTCCCTGGAGCATTTGGATCTCCCGTTTCGCTCAGTGGAAGTGAATTTCTCTGTCTCATTATAAAAATAATTCCTGGCCTAATTCCACCAAAACATGACTATTTTGGAGAGTCCCTGGGGGGATGGGGGAAGGAAAAATGTATTCACTCAAATTTGGGGTTGGATTTTGGGGTGGTGGGGGATTTTGGATCAATGAAGATCCTGGTGGAGGGATAAATATTGGATTGGTAAAAAGTTACGGAAAGAGAAGATTCCCCTTTGTAACTGCAATGGTACGACGTAGTCAGTCGTACTCACCAGAAATTGAAGAAGAAATTTCAAACATTTTGTTTATTATACTTATATGACATCAATAGCTAGTATTGTCTTGTCTGTGAGACCTAGAAAATATTCACTATTCATCACTAATATAATTCAATGTTCTATTGTAATTTTTATGGAGTCATTACAAAAGAAAAATCAAAATAAATAGGTAGCCCGCTGTTCAAAATCTTCCTAATTTGGTACACACCTTCACCAATATATTACCAATCCCAATAATTAAAGAACAAAACCCAATGACCCCAGTCAAAAATCATTACAAACACAGAGTTGACAAGTATTTACATAATGAAATCCACAATTTGACATTCATACAACTCCTGGAAGTTGGTATTTTGACTTTTATTTAAAAATTGTGTAATCCTAATCCTGGGTCATTCAAAGCTTCTCTTGATACAAAATAACATTAAATACTTTTTTAAAGAGGTATCTTTAAAAAAAAACTAAAATAAAAAATAATATATTCACTCTGCCATTATTTAAACATCTTCGTAATAATTCAGTTTATCACAGAATTAATATCATCAATAAAAAGGAATTGAACGATGTGATCAGAAAGACCTAGTCATATTGCTTATAAAACGTTTTATATGGATTTGAATATTAGATCGTGGATACTGGTATTCTTTGGTGGTTGGGTTTCAATTAACCTGACTTCTCAGGAGTGGTTGACTTGAGATTGTACAAGACTACACTTCATTCACATTCATACACATCATCCTCTGAAGTAATACCTTAACGGTAGTTCCAAAGGCTAAACAGATAAAAGAGAGAAAAAATTGAAAAGAGAGTCATATTGCTTAATTTTCCCAAAGATTATTGGTTTATTTATTGATATATTATCATTGCAAGTTACATAATCTATTATTAAATAGATTTTGCTTGCTTAGCCATTCTGGTTGGCATTAAGAAACAAAAAAAAATAAATTAAAAAAATATTCCTATAACAACATTTTTGCCTTCTTGCTAATAAATTAAAATTAAAATCACCTGTTATGCAATAGGTATGTTGGTACAATATATTATTGTGTTTTACATTAAGGTACTTATACATGGAAACATGATGCATTTAAAACACACACACACACACACACACACACATCACATCACATTCTGTGTTGTAGTTGGTCAAGTATCTGTCTGCAGTTTACAGTTGCTGAAACCGCAGTCGTTAGTCTCAGTCATTATCCCTGTCAACAAAATCAGTTCATCAGTTTTAAAAAAAAGTTTTGGTTGTAGAGAATAAGTCCTTAACAAGTTTCCTGTTAAACTCAATAAGGTACTCTGTTGGATTTTACAGCTCCTAAAAATTAAAAAGCAGCCTTGTAACAGGGCATGGAACAGGTCAACAAATTTTTACCCAAAAATTCTCCTGTAGATGGCTATTTAATATTGGACTACAATTGTAAAAAATGTTCATACCACTTGTCTTATATACAGAAGAATTATCTTCACATATAATTATCACCATAACAAACATTTATACATCTTACATATAATTATCATTATAATCAGGATTTACACCCTTTTTACATTAACAAAAAAATAAAAAAAACAAAAAATAAAACCAAAAATAATATTTTTAATGATAATAAATATATTAATTTAAATAAAATTTTTACTATTTTTATTGTTACTGTACAATTGTAATTCAATGATTATGATTTTTATTGTTACTTATCTTTATATTGTCACTTGTTTTTATACTGTTACTTATTTTTGTATTTTCACTTGTTTTTATATTGTCACTTGTTTTTCCGAGCCTCAAGAAAAAGTTACAAAGTTATTGAAAAAACAACACAAATCATAGAAATTATTTACAATTATCACCAGTGTTCTTATCAGTTGTCATATTCAAGACAAGTGATTACAAACAAATCCCCCCCCCCCAAAGGTCTTTTATACAAGAATTTATCTTAAAAATTATCTTAGCAAAAAATATCGTCATAACCAATGTGCTTAGCCAGCATTTATATCAGTTTTACATAACCTTCATAACCCTTAATTACAGTCAGATTAATAACCAGCATCCATAATAGTTTCTACGTAATCGCTAGGAAACTTCATAACCCCTAATTACAATCAGTTTCATGGCCAGTATTGATTCAGTTAATATGTAAACAAAGAACTCCCTAACTCTTCTAATGAGGTTCGTAACCAACACTTATAGGAATTATCCCTTTTAGAATTCATCTCATATCAGGGAAGCAATCAGACTTCCTGCCCCAACCACACACCAACCATCATTATAGGTTATACTCTAGGGGCATACCACATAAACATAAAACAATCCAACAATAAACGTCTTAAAGTGACCGCTCCGCTTAGGAAGGCTTTGTCCAGCCTATTCACTTGTGATAAGGTACAACGCCCTTAATAGCTGGTCAATTAATTATCCAACTAATTAAATTATTTGATAAGGAACAATGTCAACTAAATTAATTCGTTCATTTACAATCTCTTCAATTCCCCTTTTTCTTTAGGTTAAATGCAATTTCAAAAGTAATTATCTTACTAATAAATTTTTCGATAAGTAAAATTTATAAACTAACTAATTAATTCATTTATTTACATTTAATGTTTTCTGAACTTCCAAACATTTAATAATTATTGTCTGATTACCCCTAGGTACTTACAAGTCCATACATCTGGTCGACCGTCCATAGTCGCGACTCGGTCACACGCACGATAATGCACAAAAGAGAACACTGAAATGTTGATAGATTAAAAGAAAAACGAAAACTTTACTGATTACTTTACATTTTTTTGTTATAATTTCATATCAATAACTTTCTTATCGGAGCGTCAATTTAAGTAACCTACCGACCCGCAACTTTGGGGACGCAGTTAGATGTTGCTTTTGACTCTTCTCACTGTAACCATTTCGCCGATCCGTGGACCACCGCGGCAGATGAATGGGGTCCCTCAAAAACTTAATATCGTCTGGTTCCCCCTGACTTTACTGGCCGCCTTCTATATATCTGCTCGTTCGTTTCCTTTACCTTGCTTGTGTGTGGCGGTCACCGTCAGCGATTCTTGGCAGGAAATCCGATCCTGATGTTACAGTTTTCTCAGCATTTTTGCATCCATCTTTCTACAGTCATTTACATTAATGAAAAATAAAATTTTCTACTTCCTAACCTATTAATATTTTATCATACTACAAGCCTATATGTTATCACTTAAAAACATCAAATCTTTTATATTAGGGTAGCTTCCATTATAAATATTGTGTGAGGCTGTTTAATCAGTATTTCAAAAAATTAACTCCCATTGTCACTCTTCTAGTGTATTTATTTATTTTTTGTTGAGGTACCGTTCAATCATTGGATGCATCTGATTTATTTTAATAATTTTTTGAAGGATTACATCTAGTTGAACAGATCTTTCATGCTTGATTTGTATGTGGCTGGTTAGATTATGAATGGTATTTTTCAGGAACATTTCAATTTTACATTTGTCTTATGTCTGAAGTTAGTTTTATTTAATTTATTTTGCAGTATGACCTTCATTATATTCAATTCTGCTTCTTTATTTTCTAAATAATTTTATTTGTCTTATGATCATTTAAGATAATATTATTAATTTCAATTTGTTAAAATTATTTTTTAACCGTCCATTGTTGTAGATCTACACAATAACTTTTTTTTCATAAATTGGTTTTCTGTTTCAGTTGGTAAATTACTTAATAATTTTCTCCCTCAGATTAAACACATAATTTTTTGTTTTTACTTTTTTCTGTACATTTCAAATAAATCAGTTATTAGTGGGACTTAATTAATTATGAATTGTGGTCTAAAATACATGTTCGTATCTATGGACCAGATATAAGGACATAGCCTGCAGTTCACTTTTAAAAATGCAATAGAATACAATTTACATAAAATTGCATTAATTTTTTAATTTACATCATTGTTATTGAATACCTTAAAAGTAATTAATTTCTTACTTCTAGTCTCAGCATTTAAGAAAATTGGATTATAAAATATCAATGTTGATATTGCAAATCATTAGGTGATTGTTAACTGTTTTTAAAAGCTGATGTTGAATTCCTCATTCAATTAATTTTTTTTTTTTTTGAAATTAGAGAAGTTGAAACAGTCAGCAAAATATTGACTTTTAAAATATTTATATTATATTAAAATATAATTTATTTAAAATAATAAATTGGTTAATGTTATTGTTTAATATTATCAATTTTTCATTTTAATTTAATATTCAGTGAAATGCAGAAATTAAAGTTAATATTGTAAATTGTAATTATTGCTTTCACAAATAAGTAATTAATATCAATAAAAAAGATAAATTCTTCTTTAAAGATAAATAAATTTTGTTCCATCTGATAGATAACACTTTTAACCACACTTTTATTTGTACGTAACGTGTAATTCATGAAACCAATCTCTTTTGTAATGGTGAAAATTAATGATTCAGAATTGTTTTATCATCCTATGTTTTTGAAAAATTCCAAAATTAAAATTTTTAAAATAGTTTATGCATAATTACATATATGTTTTTTATTCTATATGATTGTATTTATGTGCTCAGCACATATTTTTTAACAATTTTTACCATGAAACAATAACTTAAATCATAATACAAACATCACATCATGACATCACACTCTTTATTGATTAATGTAGAACTCACAGCTTAGGCACTTTAAGGACATTTGAATAAATTTTTTGAGTGTCCATAAATCACAGAATTACCAACATATTGTAGGTAAACTAATAAATACATGCAGAAATATAGGATGTAATATGTCACTTAAAGCCCATTTCATGTATTCACATGTAGTTTTTTCCCACCAAGATATTTCAGATATTTCTCTTAAATTACTGTTATTTAAGGACAGATTCTGCAAAGCACTTAAGTCTTGGCCACACAGGCAGCGGTCTGTTGCGGCGGGAAGCGATATCAGACTGAGGCGGTCAGGCGGTCTTGTATGATGAAGTTTTGTGTTAGTTCTGTCACACAGAACCCGATCTACCGAATTCGGTCAATCTCTGTTGCGGCAACAAGTTCCAGTTTCATCCAGTTGTACAAGACTACAGATTTTTCTAGTGAACCGCTGACCACCTTGCCTAAAAATGAGTGACCAAACCGAAATATTTGTTGAAAGTTTACATATTTGTATGACAGTTCTCACAAACATTATAAAAATATTTTGAAGAAGGCTGAAGCGTGGAGTCATATACCCAAAGAACTTAACCTTATGGCTACGTCTGGTAAGCATGTCTTACCAGTAAACACCAGTAAGCAGGTGTTCAGAAGAATCGTAAT